>BLKR01003242.1:0-154672 GCA_011170035.1 Teleogryllus occipitalis | reverse complement strand
GGCGGGGGCGGCGGGGGCGGCGGGGGCGGCGGGGGCGGCGGGGGCGGCGGGGGCGGCGGGGGCGGCGGGGGCGACGGATACGCCGGGGACGGCAGTAACGGCATGTGCGATTTGCTTGGCGCGTGTGTGGGAGTGGCGTGACCGATGCGTTGGGGGCGGCGGGGATTGCAGCAGCTGCGTGGGCGGCGCGGGTGGAGTGCCGTGGCCGGGGGCGCCGGGGCGGGGCGGGGCGAGGCTGCCGGAGCGGAGCGCCGCGCCGGCCGGGGGACAGGATGTGGCCGGTAAACACAGCGCCCGCCCCCATGTGTGCGGGGCGCGCGCGCATGTGTTGCCCTGTCCGTCGCACGTGTGGCGGCCGGCGCCGCTCGCCCCGCGCGCCTCCTTTGTTCGCGCGCCTTCGCTCCCTCCTGGGCGCCCCGAGATTTTTATCCGCTTTGCTCTTCGACAGTCACACTAGACGAAAATGAGACCACTTTCAAAATGCTTAATTTCATCTAAAGTTGTTTTTTTAACTAAAAAAAATTGTTTCCGCCGCGTTTCCTGTATTTCATAAACTACAGTCAGTATACGGCCAGAAGGGCATGAACATGCACTACACCTATGATACCGTACGTGTAGTGCATGTTTTTATCACGAGAGGTGGCGGTGTTCTTCCCCCGCTGGTTGCTAAGACCCGGACCGACCTTTACGTAAGCGAGTGTCATTTTTAACTACCAGGTATCTCGGAACAGCGGGGCTCCGCCCCCAGGCGCGTCAAGTTCTAAGCCCTCGACCGGTCTCCCGAAAATATTGCCAGTGTAGTGCATGTGAGTATAAGTATGTGTATGTATGTGCAGAGGAAGGGAAACTTCGCTTAGTCATTGGCATGTTAGTTAAGGGACTGCTCCAGCATTCGCCAGGTGTTGCCCGGAGAAAGCATCCGATCCAGAAAATAACACATCAGAGCAGCCGGCCGCTAGAATTCTCCTCCAGCCAGTGCTGAATTCGACCTAGCTATCTGGCTAGTGTCGAAAATCGACCACCCGTCGAGGGTGAAACCCTAGGGCCCTCCGGTCAGAGACGTTGCAGTGACATCACTTGATGTCCTGAGCCACCTCAGCCTGTCCCCCTCAATGAGGACGTCGAACGTAAGGGGGGAGAGCTTCGGGGATCGTGGGTCGTACGCACAATCCATGCGAAGTTTTTTTTCTCACGTGTTATATCCCCTTCATAAAAAAAAAGCTGGCGCGGCCGCGTGTAGACAAGGTAGACAGCTAGGAAAGAACCAACAGTGCTTTGAACCACCAAAGCCAGTATAAAAAGTTCTTACCATACAAGGCTCACTAGTAACAAATATCAGATTCATTATGATTTATTAGAACACAAGTGTTCCAATAATCTAATGTCTCTTGTCGGGTTAAGTCTAGAATTGGTAAAAAAACGTTTTTGAAACATTGATATCTTTGTCCAGAAATAACGATATATTAACATCAGTGTTTTTTGTTCGATGTTTTCTTTACATCAATATCATTTTCAAGAAATATCAATGTTTAAAAAATCACATGATGTAGATAAAATTTCAAGAAACTATTTTTTGTGACCAGCTCAAATCCATCTACCACTGTTGTCGATGCCCAGAAGAAGAAATTTCTTTGCCGTTATTTGTGTTCACGAATTTGTTCAAGATGTCCCACATTATTACAATTTTAACAAAATACCTATTTTATTTAATGGACGGATGTAAAGGGCGGAGATAAAGATTCCTTGTTTACATTCAATTAATATTATTTTCAACTTTTTATTTATACGAGACCAAACAATAAAATATAACTCATGTAAGTACAATAATTAAAATGGAAATGGGATGAATAAATACCACTTGTTTTTTCATATTTAAAACATCGATATTTGAAGCATCGATGTTTTTCGCTGATGTTTTCATCGACATCAAAAACGTTTTGGTGACGTATCGAAATATCGATGTATAAATGTTTGGGTAAATTTTGCCATCACTAGTGCCTACAGCACCCTGCCATAAAACCTAGTACTTGCCGGGAGGGGAGGGGGGACACCGGAGGAAACAACGTAATTGCGGCGAAGCAGAAGACACATTTGCCGGAAAAGAAGAAAAACAAAAGACACCGTAACGAGAGAGGTGGCTCAGGGCATCAACTGATGTAAATGCAGTGCCTCTGACCAGGAGGTCCTAGGGTTCCTCTTCTGACAGTGCCAGGATTTTCGACACTAACTGATAGCTAAGTCGAATTCAGTCGCTGTCTGAAGGAGAATTCTAGCGATGGGCTGCTCTGATCGGTAGTTTTCCGTGGTTTCCTCGATCAACACCAGGCGAATGCCGGAGCAGTACCCCACAAACGGGACACGAACCGCGCGAGATCGTTCCTTCCTCCTCCTTGTTCTATCCTCTCCCCTTAACACACACACTACTACTAACACTAGCACCCGTGCCGGGAGGAAGGTCGGGAGCTTATAGCTTGTCTCGGTTGAGGTGGTGCCCTGCTGGTAGGGGGTACCTGGTTGGATCTATCCATCCAGAGGTGTAAGATCACAGCCACATTCCAAGAAAAAAACATGCACTCAACTTACGAGTATAACGACCTGAGAAGATGACGCGCCCGGAATTACCAATCAATCATAGGCCACCGTATGCATACGCGTGACGTGACAGCGATAGTCACACGACAGTGAAATTATAGGTGTAAATGTGGAGTGCTCGACAGACACGCACAGGATACGCATACATGTGAAAGTGACAGTGTAACGGTAGTGACGTGATAGGCGTGAATGTGGAGTGCGGCGATTGGGACTCCGAAAGTGAAAGTGTGGTGAACATGATACTAAGAAAATGCAGTGGAAATAGTGATTGTAATCGTTGTGTAAAATTCAATTGAAAATAGTGCCTGAAAATTAGAAATTATAACAACAGCATTAAGGGAGTCAGGTGTAGGCAATCCTAGATTTTAAGCTAGAGCATATGCAAATTAATGTAAATATTATGTGCAAAATAAATTCTGTGATTACGTTCCCGATCAATATGTCTCTTTCAGAATATTACAAATTAATAATTTTAATAAAGAATAGGACAATTTAAACAAAGTCTGTAGTATATTGAATTTTTTACGATATGGATAAAACGTCGTACGTTATTCCAATCGTAATATTTTTTTCAATACCCGTTTGGTTATCAACTCCAATCTCGTGTTGTAATACGATGTTTAATGATACTTATTTCATAAACTGGGACGGACTGCACTCTACTAGCAAGTCAAAGTGTTTGAAATAGTATATCCAAAAGGCTACATTACAAAGTGGTTGAATTTTTAGGACGTCTACACTCGCAGAGTGATGCAGTATTACAAAGAATGATATGTATGTGAGTGTTAATTTTAAAAATAAATGCAGTTGTCTTTAAAATATTGAAGCCCTAATTTTGATTAAATATATGCACAGACAACTAGTGTACTATACAAAAACTAAGATATAGCTAGAATGACGTATCTAAAGTATTTAACAGAATTGTTCTTTGGTCATTTACCTAGGTATAAAAATGCTTTGCGTGTAGATGTCGGTATTAAGATTGATACCACTCTTGCTTTTATTTAATTTCTTCTTGTTTCTTCACTTGAAATTCCTCAATTTTCTGTTCAAATTGGAATGATGATCATGTAAGTGTAAAGGATCTAAAAAGTTTTAGACGCGACCGGAAACACGAAATAATCAATCGATCAAGCCAAGTCTCATTTCACAGTCGTATTTCACTTGTTAACTTCCTCGCCTTAAGTCTACTTCAACCTGGCAATTTTATCTCGGAGCTCACCATTCTGGAGGTGAGGAACACTACCACCTCCAGTAAATAACGACAAGTATTCACTACACAAACAGGACTAATGACCGTAGTAGTTGACGTGTTCGAGGAATTGAATCAATCAACACTCCATTTCCGCAAGATCTCAACAACTTAGCAGCCCTAAGCTACATAGCTAGTTCATATTGCTTGCAACGTGCGTGCCTCTTACAGCAGGTGACGCGGCCGGAAACACGAATTCATATATCAATCAGACCATACAGTACATCATTTCACATACCGGGAGAGATGGCTCCGGACATTAACTTATGTCACTGCTGTCCCTATGACCGGGAGGTCCTAGGTTCGAGTCACGACTGTGGCAAGATTTCCGACACTACCTTGTCAGGTCGAATTCAGTCGCTGTCTGGAGGAGAATTCTAGCGGCCGGCTGCTATGATCGGTAGTTTTCCGTGGTTTCTCCGATCAACACCAGGCGAATGCCGGAGCAGTACCCTACCAAACGGGCCACGGACCGCGCGCGATCTTTCCTACCTCTTCCTGGTTCTATCCTCACCCCTTATATACACACACACACACACTAACATGCACTACACTACCACATGTTTCGGGAGACCGGTTGGGAACTTGAAGCTTGTCCTGGTTGGGGCGGTGCCTCGCTTGTGGGAGATACCTGGTTGCGTAAACCCCGCTAGCCGACGGTAGGTCGGCACCGGATCTCGCCATCCATCAGGGAACGACCCCCCCCCCCCCGAAACAAAACATTCTCTTCACTTACGGTACTAATGACCGTAGTAGTCACCGCGGACGGAATCACAATCAATCAATCAACATAATTTCACTTGTTACTGCCCTTCGCATTTACTCCACTTCCGCACAACGCCATCCCCCTGGCGGCCTCCTCAGCCTGGACGCCCGCACTCCGTCTTCGTTGCGGCTCGCGCTGATCCCCGCTTCCTCCGCGGGCGCGGCCATTAATATCCCCGGGAACCAGCAGGGCGCGCTGAGCGCCTTCGACAAATGGCGGCTAACGACGCCACCTGTTCGTCTACTGTTGAGGCACCTCAGTGCTGCCGCTCACGGCCGGCTCCGCATGGCAGGCCGATCGCCTACGGAGACGACTGTTCACTGCTCCGAGGGACTGCAAGTGGGAATTGATTCTGGGCGTGTCAGCTGGCCAGGTCATTCCTTTCGAATGTGCAGTAAAACTGATTTAAACTGCAATTTGGTGTAACCCAGTGGCAGTGAATTGCATAAATAAAGTAATATAATTTCATGCAAATAATAATAATAATAATAATAATAATAATAATAATAATAATAATAAATGGGAAGAATAATAATAGTAAGAATGTCTTAGGCAACATATGCTCAAGAATAGCAAGGAACAGAGAAACATGGAAGGCTCAGAGAAACAAATGACAAACAGCATTAGTGAAAGGAAGCGCTAAATGTGAAAAACTGCAGTTAGAGTAGTAAAAAATCTCTTCAGGTTTGGTTCAACTTAAGACATAAGCAGAACCACCCCTATGTTCTGACAGGAGGCCCTTACTCTTTCAGGGATTCAACGGGCTCATATCATCATCATCATCAATGGTGTTATAATTAGTGCATGTCATTTCACTGGTTTGCAACATAACTGAAGTAATATTTGTATACTTAAGAGTTACATGTGTTAAGCAACATATTACATCCATTTTCTGAGGTACGGCTAGGGCATGCATATTTTGAACATGTACAGTCCTTTCCACGGTGACGAATGATTCGTTTTTTTACATGATTTGATTGATTTCATGTTTCTGGCACTTCAGCTACTATGATCATTAGTCTCGTTAGAGTAGTGAATGTTCAACAGGCTGAAGGTGGCGGTTTACCTCTTCAGCTGAAGAGTGAGATCATGCGCAGACCTACATATCGACTAGCAAGGTTTTCCAAACCAGGTATCTCCCACTAGCTGGGCACCGCACAGTCGGGACAAGCTCTAAGCTCTTGACTTGTCTCCCGGCATGTGTGGTAGTGTAATACACACAAGTGTGTGTGTGTGTGTGTGTGTATGTAAGTAAGGGGTGAGGATAGGACAAGGAAGAGGAAGAAAAGGTAGACGAGGTCTGTGGCCTCTTTTTTACTGTACTGTTGTGGCATTCGCCTGGTGTTGATCAGAAAAATAACGGAAAACAATCGATAAGAGTTAAAATTCTCCCACATACTGCGGCCGAATTCGACCCAGCCATGTAGCTAACATCGTAAATCCTTTACCGTTCGTACTTCAACCCTTGGATCTTCTGGTCAGAGTGGCACTGCTGGCTTTGACCTAAATTACGCCTATTGTATTTGATTGATTTTTTCGTGCTTACGGGCGCGTCAACTGCTTTGGTCATTAGTACCGTTAGTGTAGTGCATGTTCTTTTCTCGGGAGATGGGGTGATCTTCCCCAGCTGGATGGAGAGATCCGGCGCCGACCTACCCTCGGCTAGTGGGGTTTCCCCCTAACCAGGACGCTCCCACCAGCGGGACACCGCCCAAGCCGACCGGTCTCCCGGAATATGTGGTAGTGTAGTGTATGTTAGTGTATGTGTGTCCACAGAAACCACAGAAAACTACCGATCAGAGCAGCTGGCCTCTAGAATTCTTCTCCAGACCGCGACTGAATTCGACCTAGCTGAAAATCTAATGTCGAAAATCCTGCCGCAGTCAAGAATTGAACCTAGGATCTCCCGGTCAGAGGCTCTGCAGTGACATCAGTTGATGCACTAAGCTACCGCTCCCGGTCTAAACCTATTGTATTCAGTACGAAAACGTAAAATTCATTTTAGGTTCTATCGCAAAAAGAAGCATGCTATTATACAGAGCGTTGGTATGTTTCACTATTCTGCGATTAATTTAGAGCTGCGTCTGGCAAGGCATCAGTTGTTACGGTGCCATCCAATAGGGAGCTAAAACGTCACTTCAGTGACATCACTATGGCGGCTTTCAATCTTGCGATTGGATGAGGCTATAACAGTTGATTTACGTCAGACGCAGCTCAGAATAAATCCAAGTATAGCGTACGGAGCGGTGCGGCCCAGCGTTCAGGAGACCAAACTACAAGATGAGGTCACACGGACAAACTCGAAGGCTCCCTCCCTTTCTCCCTCCCTCCCTCACTCACTCACTCACACAAAGAGTGTCAAAAGACACAATTTACGTCCGTCAACGTTCTCTTAAATTTTAGGTCTGGTCGTAGAAATGTGTCGAACGCTTCACCGAGCGTCATTTTATGTCTGTCCAGCGCACAGAGCGGAGCTGTCGGGAGTGACGAGGTCTAGTAATTACTTCAATTAAAACCTTGGTAACTATATAGTTAAAATTAAAAAAGTTGATGTTTCTTTGGAAAATGGAAATCTTCGACCAGTGAGTGAAGTAGCATTGGTAAGTACGCTTTACGCCCTGTTGGCTTCTCTTACTGGCCAAAGAGTTGCGAAAAATACACTTTTTACTTACGTTAACATAAGATCATTTTAGATTCAGTCGTAGAAAAAAACATTATGATACACAGAGCGTCAATTCAGAAGTCTATTACAGGGGAGCGGTAGGGAGTGACAATGTATAACACTACTAACAATATTTCAAATAATAGATTTTGATTTTTTCTTTGCCAAACGGGAAATTCCTAGGTATTTTCGACAAGTGAGTGAAGTAGGCCTGTAACTGCTTTACGCATTGATGACTTCTCGGGCTGGCCAAAGGCTGTGCACGCAAAAGGCATATTTTACGTACGTAAACGTAAATCTCAATTTTAAGTCCTCTCGTAAACAAAAGTATATTGCAAGATAGTGAGTCATACTATGTCTGTTAGTTCTTGTGGTGAAGTTCATCCATACACAGTATTTGAGTAACTTCGGAGCGTGCAGATGTGCGGATGTTCGGATGTGCGATTCCGTCACTCACGGTTAGCGTCGGAGAGCGGAATGACACGGCCTGCCGTTTTTTATCTATAACTGAAATGAACGATTTAACATTTTTAGTTGCAAAGACCCCGCGCCATCTTCGACCAGTGAGTGAAGTAGCATTGGTTACTACCTTAACCCACTTACTGGTCAAAAAGCTTTTATCACATTTTACGTGCATTAATATAAAGCTCAATTTTAAGGGGAGCCAGAATGGGCAAAAATGATGAAAATATAATTTTTTACTCGTTTGAATCATTAACTACTTTATAGTTTCCTGTGTTCAATAAGCAGCGTTTTATCTTAAGATGTCATCTCTAATTTTTTAAAAATTTTTTTCGTAGTGTGGAAGTGGGCGTGGTCGTTTCGAAACATGGGTGGGTGTTGCTTCAAAGTCGTGATGAATTTCGGTTTTTGTCGTGAGAAAAAGTTAATGGTTTGCTTTCTCGTATTGGACATACTGTTTCTGGTAACAATTGGGGGTTGAATAGGATCAAAATATTGGTATTCGTGTTTGCCCAGCATATTGATCAGAAATGCACTGAACGTTTCAGGAGCAATTTCCCATAAGTTCAAAATTTTTATCTTTAGGGAACATTTTCTCCGACTACTAATACGAGGATGCTCAAATTTTAACAGAGCACGTAGCAAACCAGTTTGTATACTTTAACGGGCGGATGAATAAAATGTTAAACGCTTTAGATAATACTCTTATAACTGTTAGTATTTGTAAAAACAAAACCGATTAGAATGTACAAAAAATTATATATAAAAACTAGTAATATTTTCAAAAAACGGCTTCGTTAAAATAGTTACAAATAATGAATTTACACTCGTATAAAATTTCAAGTCTGTAAGTAAAATAGTTTCTGAGAAAATGTTCCTTACATTATTAAACCATTCCGGCTCCCCTTCAATCCGATCATAGAAAAAAGCACGACGTCACACCATGTTGCAGCGGAGCGGTACGGAGCGAAGCGGCCAAGCGCGCAGGAGAGGGAAGCCCAAGATGAGGTCAGGCGGGCGGGCGGCGCTGGGCGGTGCTGGGCGGCGCTGGGCGGCGCTGGGCGGTGCTGGTCGGCCGGGCGGGCGGGCGGGGGCGCGCTATTCAATGTAAATGTCGCCGTTCGATGGAGCGCGCGGGACTCTCTTCGCTGCTCGCCCGCCGCCGCCGCCGCCACGCCCGCCCGCCTGGACGCCGTCTCTCCACCGTCCGCCCGCCCGCCCGCCCACGGCGCGCCCGCTCGGCCGCCCCGGGCGATGCCCGGCGGGCGATGGGCAGAGCAACGTACGTAGTATATTAAGTTTTTGCGATGGGCAGAGCAAATTTACGTAGTATATTAAGTTTTTGCCCACTTTTTACCCACCAGTTTTTGCCTCCCCATTTTTTTCCCCTAGGGCTTTTATCCAGCCGACAGCCGGTTGCCCTTTACGTCCCGAAGGGACGCATATTCGACCATACACTAGACAAACACTTGCGGGCTCCTCTGATCTGGGGTCAGCAGAACGCGAGGCCCTCCGCGACAACACACACACAAAGTCAAGGGACAAACAGCCATGCCCAAGGCGGGACTCGAACCCGCGACCCTTCGGACCGAAGCGCTGAGTCGGTACTCGCTCTTAGCCACCTCGGCCTTCCAGGTCGGCTTGCCCCCCATTTACGTAGTAAATATTAAGTTTTTACCCACTGTAAATCATTATTGCTTAATTAATTGAAAGATAAATATTAGTGACATTTCAGGACCTGTAATGTATTTGGTTGGTTGGTTGTTAGTGATTCAGGGCGCTTCAACCACTGAGGTCATTAGTCCAATAAGTGTAGTGCATCTTTTTCATCGAGATCTTCCTCCGCTGGATGGTGATTTCCGGCGCCGACCTACCGTCGGCTAGCGGGGTTTCCTTCAACCTGGTATCTCCCACCGCTGGGGCACCGCCCCAGTCGGGTCAAGCTCTAAGCTCCCGACCGGTCTCCCGGCATGTGTGATAGTATAGTGCATGATAGTGTAAGTGTGTGTGTAAGGGGAGAGGATAGAACAAGGCAGAGGAAGGAATAATCGCGCGCGGACCGTGGCCCGTTTGTTAGGGTACTGCTCCGGATTCGCCTGGTGTTAATCGGAGAAACCACGGGAAATTACCGATCAGAGCAGCCGGCCGCTAGAATTCTCCTCCAGACAGCGACTGAACTCAACCTAGCTAATGTTGAAAATTCAGCCGCCACCGGGACTCGAACCTAGGACCACTCGGTCAGTGGAACTGCAGTGACATCAGTTGATGCACTGAGCAACATCTCTTGGTTAGCAACGCCGTGGGCCGATGGAAGCTACGTCCATCCTGCGTATCGGTTTGTAGCCTGTGCCCAGTGCCGGTGCTGGGATTGAGCAGATCGAGCGATCGCCCGGGGCCTTGCAAGTCAAAGGGCCCGAAGATGAGACTGACGGGGACAAATTGGTAAAAAATTTAAAAATAAATATGAACTCTAGAAAATCGTTATCGTAATTTTATAAGTCGTGGTACAGTAGTTTGATTTTCCATAACATTTTGAATTAACTTTTTTCCTTAAATAGGCACTTATAGTTATTACTTTTACGGTAGGACTCTATGAAATGAATCTAATGACGATCTACTGAAATTCATATTTGTTATTTCATATATGACATCATATGAATGCATCATTTATGCATTCATGTTTAGCAAGTGATTTTATTAAACATAACTAAACAAAACACATTTTTTCGGGATTTATTGCTCACTGTGGAAATTGTATTATTTGATCACGAAATATATTTCCTTAAAACTATTATTTAAAATATATTTCCAAAAACCTTTTTCTAGCTTAAACGTAATTTCTGTTATTAATTGAAGTAAATCAAATAACTCATATAGTTTCTCCATACAACTTCCATACTTTTTCGGAGTGTGTATGTGTGTGCGTGTGTGTGGGGGGGTGTACGTTTCAGCATTGCCCCGGGCCCAAAAATTTATTAAGCGCCGGAATTTGAGCCGACGAACTGCCTATACTGCTTATAGGAGCGACATATCCTGTAGAGAGATATTCCTATAAGAAGAGACTGCTTTGACAGTCACTGCTTGGCTATTGATGGCAACATAACTGCAGGTTATGTTCATGCACTGAATTCGTCAATGTATGGACATAATCAATCGTCAATCGTTAACGTTAGCTCACTTGTAAGTGGCTTCATCACTGTCTCTTGCAATGCCATCGCTCTACGTGTGAGTCATTTGTTAACAGACACATCAAACTGGTCCCTTCTTACCTGTTAGAGTAATTCTTCTGTACTATGTTATAAAAACTCTTCTATGTTATAGTAACTCTTCTATGTTATAGTAACTTTTCTATAATATGTTAATCTCTAACTTTTAAAATTTATTATTATTATTATTATTATTATTATTACTATTTATTATTACTATTATTTTTTCACCTTTCAACTTTTAATAGTTAAATTGTTGGGAAGGGATTCTGAAACTCAAGAAAGCGTGTGCAGATGATTTACTCCCCCATACGGCACATATAGTTTTTGACTGTTTCTGAATAAATAATAAATAAATAAATACTACCAGTTCGAATACGTCCGTTTATTTACTTTAACTTTCTTTCATACTACACATTCAGAGTAGAGAAAGTTATGTAACGCTCCAGCGGAAAATAGCGATTTTTTTAAAAAAAAAGTACTCTAATGAGTACTTTTTTTTAAAATTTTTTATTATTCTTATTATTATATTTCTCGCACTAATGTGCGAGAAAGTCTGTGTCATTCTTTAGCACTACAAGTTTCTCTTTAAACTATAGTTGAGGGAAGGACAGTATTGGAATCACTTCAACAATATGATCTGAAATTTTCCGTACTGAAATCCTCGTTAAAAATTCTTTCCAGCTTAACTACGCACAGACGTCAGGATTAAGGTATATGAGAACTTTTCCAAAGGTGGTTATACTTGTTTGCTTTTTTTAACGTGGAATCTGAGGATATTATCTTCACGATGGAATAAGGCACGACTTTTTGCGTCTTTTTTGGTCCTGCCGCGAGATGTCGCATGATTGCGACCGTGTCAAGCAGTGCTGCAGTGTATAAATGTTATCATAAGTCATAAATAAAGTACCGTATGATAAAGTCGTAGAAAAGTATTCGATGTAATGGTTGTTAATACACTCGTGTGAAGTTTACGATACTCGCCTGTTCCTCACTCATATCGTATACACTCGTGTATTTAATATTCATCATTACATCATTATCGTTTCATAATATACTATTGCACTTTCAGGCCACGGTAGTCTTATTTCAACGCGGCAGTTTTCAGTTTTAAGTGCTACATCTCTTGTGAGCTACCTTCTGCGTGTATTAACAGTTCGTGTAACGTCCACGGCCCTGGGATTTGCGAGCAAGGATTTGTGATGATTTTTGTGGAAAAGGAACACACTCACATCATCAATGTGAGTTTATTAATAACTTCAAGTTATAAACGAGTTTAAAAATTAATCATAAATATATCTAGTGATTACATTTGAATACTATAACGTTACTTTTACGTTACGTTACTAATACTTTTACGTTAAAATAACGACATTACCATTATGTAACTCAGCAAGTTATTTGATGGGGAAGATTGGATATAAAGCGTTTAACACAGAGGGATGTTAGTAAGTACAAAACGGGGGATGGGGACCATAATTGGGTGAAGCACATCGTATTCCAACTTGCTTGACAACTCTTAAACTTTCGTTGCGATTATGTTGAAACCGTTTTCATTATCTCTGAGATTGTGGACTATCTCAATTTACTTGTGTTATCGCTGTCAAGGCAACGTTCTAATATGGCAGGATGAAACATATATCTTCACTTGTTTGATTGAAATTAACAAGTAAAATAAGTTAAACAATGCACCAGAAGATGATGACTTTCACCTACATCTCTGGATAATGGAAGGACTCGACATCACAGACGGTAATCATCACCTAAAGAACTTAATAACGGACGTGAATCACGAACAACCTAGCTGCATATTTTAAAAATATGTCGTAATAGACCTGTGTAACACAAGTGTAAACATTTTTTAAACTCCCTTCAAAAGAAGCACGCCCATAGCCAGCCATGCACGCGTTGCTCTCCATCTTTGTCTGCTGTTTTGAATTCAATCAGCATATCGTTTAGTTCTTTCTGATTTACATTCATACATTCCGGCCGGTATGTGCGCTCATTTTAAACGGGCGAACAATCGCCTACAGTATCTTAAGAAACGAATCACATCGGGTTTACGATGACAATTGATGGTTAGGTCTCCACTGACCATTATTTTTCTTAAATGTTTACGCATTTTTTAAGGTAGTACTGAGTTATTCATGTGGTAATACCACGTTCTTCAGCTCTTTGAAGTTTGTTTTCCATACCAGGAGAAGAGATACTTAAAAATATTTCTCCTTATTCAATAGAATGTCGAACATTCCGCAAAACCAAACTTTCTGTTGAACAAGAAGAAATACGTTTCTATTTAAAAAAGACACTGAATAACCGAATTACGATTATAAATTTTTAGCTTCTATGTTGCAACAATATTAAACATTAGTTCATAAATGTTTAGATCGTTGAGAAAATTACAAGGCAGCAGTTTCTAGGGCCAAATAATGTGAATTACTATTCCTAATCTTTACCCCCACCAAACTTGCTGAATCGTCATCAAACTTTCAGAGAACAGATAATCATGAAATTATTTTAGATGAACATTGTGGAAGTTACGATTATTTTCAATTTAACCCATTTTACTCTCTTACTTTTACTTCTGAACACTTCAAGTACACGCCCGGAAAACAACGAATTTTCGACAGAAAATCTCTTAGAGTCGGACCATGGTAACGAAAGAGTGGATATATCTTGTTCCTGTATATAGTAAACTACTAATACGTCGTGTATTCAGAATTCTTGTTTCGTCGGTCCTTGATACCGAAAAATTTATAAACGGCAAAACGTATGTTCGTCCGCCCGTCTGTGAGTCCATCTGTGGCCAATATTAGCGCCTAAATGTTAAGCCGATTTTCTCCAAAATTGATATTACTCGATCGATAAAAATAAACTTGAGACTGTGAGTTTAAAACGGATATTTTGGTATTTGGGAGTACTTTACAAGAAGCCGTAACATTTTAAAATATTTTCTCAAAAATGGCTCGAAATTTTTATATTAAACTTTCCGTCCGAAAGTGCCCGAAAACATAGGCTGTCGGACGAAGATATATTTCGTTTGGTTTTGTCGGTCCAACGCCGGCCGAACGAAATTTCGGTGAAAAAAAGCTCCATTGCGACCGCCGCCTTACTATTCACTGCATGGTGAAACGCTTGATTTTCGGAGACGATTTTGGGCGGAATTTCTATCGGCTGACCACGGACGAATAAAATCAAATGAAACAGATCTTCGTCCGACAGCCGATGTTTTTGGACGCCGTCTGAACAGCTCAATAGGTTGATTGATTGATTACTAGTACTTCCGGGCGCGTCAACACTAAGGTCATTAGTCCCGTACGTGTAGTGCACGTTTTCCCTCGTGAGGTAGAGGTGATCTTTCCCCGCTGGATGCCGAGATCCGGCGCCGACTTACCGTCAGTTAGCAGTTTTTGCCCCAACCAGCTATCTCCCACCAGCGGAGCAGCGCTCCAGCCGGAAAAAGCTCTTTGCTCTCGACCGGTCTCCTGACATGTGTGGTAGTGTAGCATGTAAGTGTGAGGGTGTGTAAGTAAGGCGTAAATATAAGACAAGGTATGAGAGGGAAAGATTGCGCGCGATCCGTGACCCGTTTGTTAGGGTACTGCACTGGCATTCGCTTGGTGTTGATCGGAGAAACCACGGAAAACTCCCGATCAGAGCAGTCGGCCGCTAGACTTCTCCTCCAGACACAGCTGAACTAGACCTCCAGACACTGCTACTTAGCTAGTTGTGGGAATTATGATGTGGTGTTCTTGACGTTATTATACGAAGAAATAAAAGAGGTCATCTCCGTCAATTTACTAAGTTGACGGAGATGACCTCTTATATTTCGTCGCATCTAGCTAGTGTCGAAAATCCAGTCTCCCTGGGACTCGAAGCCCAGGAAGCCCATTCGGGTTCACTAAGTCAATTTCCGTTCACGTATTCCAACAAATCCGGCACACCGGATAAATATATCCGACGCTCGCCGACCGAAATTTCAGTCCAGATCGGCTCCACTGAGTCCGCCTTTCTACTCTACACACTCCGAGGCAAAACGCATGGCCTTCTTCCGCCTCCTCAAGCACCCCAGCAAAAACACAGCCACCCTGACCAACGCCTCCTAAAACGCCGCCCCTCTTGACGGCCGGGCCCACGGCCGCCTGTTGCATCACGAAGCCGCGTCGCAGCCGCCACAGCCCCCTGCAAGGGACTCGTCTGGACCGAGCCGACGCACCCCTCACTCACTCCCCTCCCTCCCCCCTCCACCGCCCTTGGCCATCGGCCGAGAGACTCTCCCCGCTCCAGGAATCCGAAACCGCGTGTGGAATTCCAAAGGAGAGGAATAACGAGGGATGCGGGATCCTAACGGTTCTTTTGTCCGTCGCTGGACCACGCCAAAAGAGCCCTTCGGACTGGAAGAAAAAAAATGATTCGATGCGACGGCAGGTGCGGGCAAATTTTGTGGCTTGGGAGAGGAGGTGGGGTGAATCTGATATTTTTTACAGTTCTAACAACAACAGGGACTCGTATTTCTTCTATTCATTGGGAATTCCAAACCCCAAATGATGATGATTATGAATAATAATAATAATAATAATAATAATAATAACAACAATAATAAAAAGAGGAAGAAGAAGAAGAAAATTGAATTGAATTCGTCAGGGTAAACATTGTAATAATACTCATACAAGTTCGTAATGTTTGTAAATCAGAGGAAAAATATGCATTCGATATACTTAGGGTTTAAAACCGGGTAGTAGTTCCTGTAAATATAGACTTTTTTTCATTTTTTAGTCACTTCCTGATGCTTCCCTATTACTTGGTAGTTCTGTGAACACTTTTGTACATAGTTTTGATTTCTTTGTTTGTTGTGGGGGATTCTAATGTAATTATTTTGGTTGTATGAAATAAGAACTATGTTAAATTATGTTACCCACATTCTTTCAATTAGTAACCATAAGATTTTTTTCTTTCTATAGCTCTGGTAGTTCAATTCGAGATACTCGCATATTGCAAATATTACTTAAATTAAATTGGGAGTGAAGATAGGGTGGAGAAGACAGGATTCCTAGAGGTTCCGTGTCCCATTGTTAATGCACTACTCTGGCGTGTGCCTTGAATTGATTGGAGCAAGCAACAGAAACGACTGACCAAAGCAGTAGACATAATTTAGAATTCGAAAACAAAGATTCAGGATTATAACGTTTCTTTCGTCCGTCTCTGGAAACGGCAAGAGAGACTTTCGGAGACAAAGAAGAAACGAAAGGAAAGGTATGAGCCAACAAATATTTATAAATTTCAATCCGAATATTAATTATTTTTCAATCGCAATCCGAGACATTGTTTTCCATAAGGAAATTCTGCACATGCATTGTAGTTTGTTAATCATCCTCCCCAGTTTCCAACGCGAGATGGTGCACAATTGGAACGAATTAAATCACGAAACGTTATGAGGTCTCACTCGGCAAACTGCCCATGATTCTGTTTATCCAAATTTTAAATTATTCAGTATTTTGAACTATGCAATACTGGATGCGCAGGAGATCGATAGTACTGTCGACAATGGCGTACACACACTCTAAATTAACTGCGAGTGAGACGTTTGCCAGATATCGAATTATCCAAGATTTCGAATTATCTAAACTTCTAATAATTAAAGAGTCTAATTATTAAAGACTTATAATTATTAAAGACTTTGAATTATTAATGACCGAATTATCCCAGACTTCGAAATATCCAATACATGAAATTATCCAAACCTTGAAATTAACCCGATTAGAGCTTGAACTCTCAGACATTTTGAATTATCCGCTACTACAAACAATCAACTTGTTAAAATAAATATCTAATACCGAACGAACATGAGGTTTCTCTCTTGGATCAGTAGCTGCATAGCGAAGGATCTACAGGAAGCGCAGTTCAGAAGCCGGAACTGGCTGCCCAGCGGTCGAGTGCGATCGATCGATCGATTGATTGATTTTTTCGTGTTTCCGGTCGCGTCAACTGCTTTGGTCATTAGTCCCGTTAGTGTAGTGCATGTTTTTCTCGGGAGATGGCGGTGATCTTCCCCCGCTGATGGCGAGATCCGGCGCCGACCTACCGTCGGCTAGTGGGGTTTCCCCCTAACCAGGACTCTCCCACCAGCGGGGCACCTCCCCAGCCGGGACAATCTCTAAGCTCCCGACCGGTCTACCGGAATATGTGGTAGTGTAGTGCATGTTAGTGTAAGTGTGTGTGTAAGGGGAGAGGATAGGACAAGGAAGAGGAAGGAAAGATCGCGCGCCCGATCGTGGCCCGTTTGGTTGGGTACTGCTCCGGCATTCGCCAGGTGTTGATCGGAGAAACCACGGAAAACTACCGATCAGAGCAGCCGGCCGCTAGAATTCTCTTCCAGACAGCGACTGAATTGAGTGCGATTGATGAAGTATCCAATATTTCCAATTATTCCAGACACACTCCAGTTTTTCAACTCAGAATCTAATGTCAAATGAACTTGAGTTAAATCTCCAGAAGCTACTTGGCGAAGGTCCTGCAGAGAGTGTGGTTCAGAACTCGGAGTTCGCCGCCGAGCGAAAGACCGCGTCTAGAATGGAGCGGCCATATCTTAGGAATGACTTCGAATTTAACAGTAAATTCAAAATATTCAAGATTTTGAATTATGCGGGGCCTTAAACTAGCCAATATTTCGAATTATACCCGATTCCGAACAGGCAAATGGTACAAATAACGGACATGTGTGTACTCGTCTCTTGTACCAGAACTGCGTTACGAATAACAGGCACGAACCAAGCTCGAAAAGCGGGAACAGGCTGCTCAGCGGCCGAGCGCCTCCCGGATGTGGCAGGCACCCCTCAGGAATGACTTCGAATTAAACCAGTAATTCGAAATATGAGTTAATTCGAATTATGCAAAGGCTTGAACAATCCAACATTTTGAATTATCCGCGATTCCAATCCAGTGGTTGAAATAACGAGCATGTGTATTCTCCTTTCTTGTATCAATACTGCGTGCGTTACGAATACCAGGCAAGAAGCAAGCCCGAAAAGCCAGACAAGGCTGCTCAGCGGCCGAGCGCCTCCCAGATATGGCAAGCACCCCTCAGGAATGACTTCAAATTAAAACAGTAATTCGAAATATCGGTAAATTCGAATTATGCGAGGCCTTGCACTATCCAATATTTCGAATTATCCGCGATTCCGAGCAATTTAGTTGAGTAAAAAAGTATCTACCGCCGAATAAAGGTGTATGAGACCTCCGTTAAGTTAGAATGGGATGGTTTTAAAAAATTATTGATATTAGGCTGAAAATTTGTCGCTTTTTTGTTGCTAATTTGTTACGCAAAAAATTTGTCGATCTTCATTTGACCCCGCTATTAAAGATTCGGCTAACTTGATATCAAGTTAGCACTGCAAACGTAAGAAAACAAATATTATATCACGTTGGCATCGCGGTTGCGAAAAAATCGCATTTCAGGAATTATTTGTAGAGCGACAAATTTTCTATTTTTGGGAACTGTGGAGCAACAAAAAAGTGATAAATTTCTAAGTTGTTATTTTTTATTTTTGCCTGTAATTTCTTTGTTTTCTTGCGTTTGCATTGATATCTATCTAACTTCATATCAAGTTAGCCGAATCTTTAATAGCGGGATCAAATGAAGAGCGACAATCCTTTTTGCGTAATAAATTAGCAATATAAAAATGCGACAACTTTTTAGGCTAATATCAATAATTTTTGAAAACTTTGCGATTCTAACTTTACGGAGATGTGGATGAGTTCACTCTCGTAGCAGTAGCTGCGAAGGGAAGACCCTGCTTGAGAAGCCGGAGCTGGCTGGGCACCGGACGAGGGGCACCCCTTAGAAGGGCCGAGCCGAGCAGAGGACCGCCGCCCGGCCGACCGCCCGGGCGGAAGCCATCACGCAATCGCCCACATCTCTCCCTCGCGTCGCCCCCCCCCCCGGTTCCATCCCCTTGGCGTGGTGGATAACGGGACCCAGCGACCACCGCTGGAAATCTGACCTCGCGCGCGGCCATCTCCGCCTTCGCGCCATCCCCCCCACCCCCCCGCTCGCGAGGGTCACCCGGGGAAGGAATGTCCCCGCGACCTTGGACCTCCACTCCGCCACCCCCACCCGACACACCAACGCGACCAAGATGTAGCGTTCGGGGTTGCGGGCCAAGCTGGCCGCTGGCTGCAAGGCACCTGCTACCGACGTCCACGTTCTAGAATACAAAGTTATGGACTTCGGATTTCGTGAAAATAACTACGGTTCTACACATTCGGCACATGCTGAGTAGCTCCGAAAGGCAGTCATGCTGAGGGGAGGGCAAACACCGAATGGTCGTCGCTTGGTAAATACGAAGCAACCTATCTACACCATACTTGGATTTTTCTAACGTGGTGGCTGAGGGTAGTATCTCCACGATGGAATTCGGCATGACATTTTGCGTCTTTATTGGTCCTGAAGTAAGATGTGGCATGATCGCGACCACATCAAGCAGTGCTGCAGATGAAGCGACTCTATCGGCAGGACTGAGAATGAATAAAGAAGTCGTGCCGAATTCCATCTTGGAGATACTAACCTCAGCCGCCATGTTAGAAAAACCCTAGTATACTCAGGATTCGGAGGGCATCGGTGGCTAGTCGCCGAAGATCGAATGCGTGGATTCGCCTTAATACCCGATTGTTGTATATCTCTGCTTGCAAAGGTCACCCGGAGAAGGAATGTCCCCGCGACCTTATACCTCCACTCCCCCGCCCCCACCGACACACCAACGCGACCAAGATGTAGCGTTTGGGGTTGCGGGCCAAGCTGGCCGCTGGCTGCAAGGCACCTACAACCGACGTCCACGTTCTAGAATACAAAGTTATGGACTTCGGATTTCGTGAAAATATCGGCGGTTCTACACATTCGGCACATGCTGAGTAGCTCCGTAAGGCAGTCATGAGGGGAGGGCAAACACCGAATGTTTGTCGTTTGGTAAATACGAAGCAACCCATCTACACTATTCTTGGGTTTTTCTAACGTGGTGGCTGAGGGTAGTATCTCCACGATGGAATTCGGCATGACATTTTGCGTCTTTATTGGTCCTGAAGTAAGATGTGGCATGATCGCGACCACATCAAGCAGTGCTGCAGATGAAGCGACTCTATCGGCAGGACTGAGAATGAATAAAAAAGTCGTGCTGAATTCCATCTTGGAGATACTAATCTCAGCCGCCATGTTAGAGAAACTCAAGTATACTCGGGATTCGGCGAGCGTCGCTCTCTACTCACCGAAGACCAAATATGAGGATTCGCCTTAATACCCGATTTATACTCTGCTTGCAAAGGTCACCCGGGGAAGAATGTCCCCGCGACCTTGGACCTCCACTCCGCCACCCCCACCCAACACACCAACGCGACCTAGATGTAGCGTTTGGGGTTGGGCGGCAAGCTGGCCGCTCGCTGCGAGGCACCTGCAACGTCGACCTTCTAGAATACAAAGTTGTGGACTTCGGATTTCGTGAAAATAACGACGGTTCTACACATGCGGCACATGCTGAGTAGCTCCGAAAAACTGTCAAGGCGGCACTCATTCGGCATTTGAAGAGAGTTACTGCTTGCCCAATCCCGAACAGCAGATATGTTCACTTTCTTTGATGTGTCTAAATGACCGACAAGCGGTGGCTAGGGCGAGAATCAAATGTCCGTCGCTCGGAAAGTTCCAAAGAATCCATCCACACGACTAGGAATTAGTCAAGCGGTTCCTCACTACTCGCCGAATAAGAAATGTAGCAAGCAACTCATCCACACTACTCGCGATTCGGCGAGCGGTTGCTCGCTTCTCGCCGAATAACGAATATGAGGAGCCGCCTTCATCCTGAGGGTAGTGCAAACACCGAATATGTGTCGCTCGGCAAATAGCAAGCAACTCATCTGCACCACATTCGGCGAGCATTGCTCGCTACTCGCCAAACACCGAATATGTGGAGCCGCCTTTATACCTGATTCATATATAACTCTGCTGGCAAGGGACACCCGGGAGAGCGCCACCACGATCTTGGAACTACACTACCCCCCCCCCCCACTACACCAACGCCACCAAGCTCTTGGGGTTGCGGGTGAAGCTGGCTGCACGAGTGACACCTGCAACCAACGGGACGTTTAGCTTTATTGGGGATGCGATTTGTCAACACTCGTATGTATGCATGTGCGCATGTATGCGAATTAGGGATGTGTCATTAACGTCGATGTTTTCAACAAATTGATGTTTCTATAAAAATGTCGATGTTTTCAAAACATCGATATTTCTATAAAAATATGTGGATGTTTTCAAAACATCGATGTATCTATGAAAAAACCGATGGCTTGAAAACATAGTTGTATTATATTCGATGTATTATTAATATCGATGTTTTATTTCTGGACATCGATATTTGTCAACACCGACGTTTTGTTGTCGATGTTGCATCACTAATGTAAACCTTAGGTGGCCAGCCATAACGCCGGCTACTGCCATAAGTTCAGTTAATATTAGTTACATTAGTACTGCCCCCTTATTTGCCACAAAAGCCAAAGAGCTGCATGCATATAAAATTCGATGGTAATAAAAGTCCGCCTTGTCGGGGCCACTGGCAGGGAAAACAACACATCGTCAACATAACATCGATGTTTGTAGTAAGAATCGACATTCAATATTAAAACATCGATGTTAAAAATACATCTCTCCTAATCCATCGAGTTTTCTGAACGTCGCTCATTTAGAAGTGAAGTAACCTCCAACGTTTCGCAATGGGCATAATTTAATTTGAAAGTTATCGCGTTAACTAATTTATATTTAACATTTAACTGAAAAAACACGGTAAACACGCAAGACATGATAAACGATGCCATAAACAAACGAGAGCCGATAAGTGTTCATTTTAGTAATTTTAAAATAATATTAAATTTTAGGGTTTTTACAATAAATTCGGTTAATAATAGTAAGCGATATCACATTTGGGCCCCACTGCCTTTCATTAAAGCAAGAATCACGAAATTTGATAGAGTAGTAAGCTCAATTTTCTTTCTAAACAAATAGTCTTAGTGTTTTAAATGTAAAGACAAATACATAACAAATCATAAGTAAATAAATAAATAAACATCAGAAATGAATCTGCTTTCTTTCGGGAAGTATGCTCGCCCGTTCCATGCAGAAGGCATCAGCGATAAGGGAGTTCCACTCTTCGCCAGTTTTCGAAATGTCAAGATGATTTCCAGAGGAAGGTCGAAGGAAATCCTATTTTCCCTCCGCCGGCACTGACTCCTGTGGAGCAGTGTTGCCAGCACTGCTGTGGACGTTCTACCAGCGTCAAAACGAAGTTGTGGCACCTTTCGTTGACCTTTCCCTCGAAGGCAAATTCTACTCCCCTTCTGTTTTTTGTATTTTGTTGTTGGTATTTTTTCTCCCGCCAGAGGCTATGGCGAGGCGATCATATTACTTTCTCGCTACGGGGTAGAGAGAAAGTTATGTAATGCTGCGCAAAAAAACAAAAAACAAACAAACAAAAAAACAAAAAAAAAAGCGAATTTTCAACAGAGAAACTGTCTGAAGGAGAATTCTAGCGCCCGGCTGCTCTGATCGGTGGTTTTCCGTGGTTTCTCCGATCAACACCAGGCGAATACCGGAGCAGTACCCTACCAAACGGGCCACGGACCGCGCGCGATCTGTTCTTCCTCTTCCTTGTCCTATCCCCTCCTTAAACACACACTTACACAAACATGCATTACACTGCCACATATTCCGGGAGACCGGTCGGGAGCTTAGAGTTTGTCCCGGCTGGGGCGGTGCCCCGCTTGTGGGGGAGTCCTGGTTAGGGGGAAACCCCAGTAGCCGACGGTAGGTCGGCGCCGAATCTCACCATCCAGCGAGGGAAGATCACCGTCATCTCCCGAGAAAAAACATGCACTACACTAACGGGACTAATGACCAAAGCAGTTGACGCGCCCGGAAACACGAAAAAATCAATCAATCAACAGAGAAATTATTATTATAGGGCCCTGGGAAAGAAGAAAGTGGATAAACCCAGTTGCTACATTTAGAAAAAATTCCTCTAACACGTGGTGGTGCCCGAATCCATGTTTTGTGGGTCTGGGTGTATGATACCGAAAAATCGAATGACGGCAAAATGTCTGTACGTCTGTCTGTCTGTCCGTCCATCTGTGAACAACGTTAGCGGCTAAACCGTTCAGCCGATTTTCTCCAGAACTTATGTTCCGTAATCAATCTGAAGGATATCGTGGTTCCCTGAATTTGAAACGGATATTTTAATTTGTGGCGGTACTTTCCATGAAGCCCCTGGGATATTTTCAAAAGTTTCAAAATAAATAAAAAAACTCATCAGTTTCGATTAATTTTTTTATTGGATGGTGAGAAGAACGTTTAAGAGATTGGTGGTTCTCACATTCGTTTAAAACCCTAATTTTTTGAAAATTGTAAAAGTTCAACATTTTTTCGAAGTTTTCCTACAACTGAAATATTAATGACACAGATTTTTTCCCTCAATGAAAATGACAATCTGTTCCTTAAGGATAAATTTCGAAATAAGATCCGAAAAGATGGCGAAATTAGGTACAATTCTTCGAAAATTTCAGTACTTTTCGCGAAATTTTGAGTCAGATTACGGGCTAGAAAATATGTGTTGATTTAGCTTCACTAGTTTTACCTTGAGTTTACGTTTAATCATAGACTGAACTATATGGCTGAATGTAAATATATTTATTTAACAGGTATAACATTGTTTAACAACTTTCTGTGGTTTATACATTGCTTACAACTATTTTCTTTAATTTTCTTCTTCCAAGTATCCCTATAAGCATAGTCTGCTTCATTTAAACCTTTTGTTTTCATAAATTGGAAAAATTTCTTTTAACTATGCATGTTCAGGACCCCCTCTTGACTCTTTTCGGGTAGGAAACCATTCTAGAATATTCTTGTAGGTCGTTTTCCTTCTATTCTTTTCACACGTCCAAACTACTGAATGTTACTGCATGTCTCAATTTCGGTGCCTGAATACGTGTCTGAATGTTTATACGTTTCCTTCCAGAAAAATTGTCTTTCATTGACATATGTCACATTGGATAATATCTCTTCCAATGTGCTTTGTTTCTTCGCTCACAAATACACGTGGTGAATGGGACATGAATACGCCTGGTTTACCGTTTATAACTAATGGTTATAACTAATTTCGATTTCGTGTACGTCGTATGAGATAATGTCAATAATTTGCATTCAAAACCTCATTAAAGTGTAAAAATACCTTTGATGTAAATGTTAATATCGGGAGGGGAGACGATAACTACGATATATACATTTCATTTGGGTAATTATTTACGTATCTGATTTAAATGGTTTAATGGTTTATTGAAGTGAAGATTTTATTTATCCATTACAATAGAAAAGTGAACATAAATTAATTAAATTAAGTCGACGGTAATATTCAAGCGTCTTCAAGACCTCAAAATAGAAGAGGGATGCATTTTAGCATGGAAAAGCATGTGTTTGAGAAAATTGCAAAGAGATTTGGGGGTTCTCTTCCAAAATTAATTCACTATAATACTCGACACTTAAAAATGCACGAAACATTTAAACGCTTGAATCATTGAAACGCTTAAACCATTGAAACGTTTGAATCATTGAAACGCTTGAACCACTGAAACGCTTGAAGCATTGAAACGCCTGAAATACTGAAACACTAAATCCTTTGAAACCATGAAATGCACATAAACTGCACCTCTCAACTTCTCCCCAACACTTCTCTCCAAAAGTGCTCATCGGCGGCCAGGAAACTCCGTGAGCCTGAGGGGGGGCGATGAAGATGGAGGTGACGGCGAGAAACAGCACAATAAAATAGGAAAATGAAAGTAAATCGTACGTACGTATTTCGCGTTATTGGGTCGGTAGTTCTAGGGTCGGCAAGCTACCGATGTCCCCCATGCCTGGGCTTCATTAATTAAAAAAAAAAATTAGTTAAATTCCCATGCTTGGGGATAAGAGCGACATGAGGCGAACATGATGTATTCTCTTCACCGTGACTAGCAACATCCGCCTGCTTGAGCTTTTATTCGTCGCACAGCTATAGAAACTGGGATGATTTTACAGTAAACCTACAACTTTTTTTGCCTCGAATAGGAATCGAATCCGGGACTACAGCATAGGAAGCTAGTACGCTGCCCATGAGCCATCCCAGAGACATGAATGTAAATAAAATTCATTAAATTAAGACAATAGGGTAATTTTCAATCAATTTAAGACCATGAAATAAAAGAATATATGTGTTTTAGCATGTGTAGATTGTGAAAGAGATTTGAGAGATCCCGTTTCAAAGTTATTCGACGTTAATACTAGTCATTTTGATATGTATGAAACCTTGAAACGCTCGAATTCTTGAAACGTCTGAGGCGATGAAACGCTTGAAGCAGTGAAAGGCTTGAAACATTGAACCACTGAAACGCTTGATATATCGATATATTTGAAACAATGAAATGCTTGAAACACTGAAAAGCAGAAAACCTGAACTGGACAACTTCTCTCCAAATGCTTGGAACGAATGTTTACATCGTCCGTCCACAAGATTCGTGGGACTGAGTAGGATTGATGAAGTCGGAGATGACGACAGCGGGAGAAAAACAACACAGTAGGAAAGTAAAAATAAGTTACATTAATTAAAGCGAGAGAGCAAGGTAAAATTCAAACATTTTTAAGTTCACCAAATAGATGAAAGTATGTATATGTGCATGCGCCAACTGTAAGATTTGAGACATTTCGTTCCAAATTATTCCACCGTAGTAAATGACGCTTTGAAACGCTTGAAATATTGAAACTCTTGAAACATTGAGAGGCTTTAAAAATGCAACGCAACGCTTGAAAGAAGGAAACACTGAAGTACTGAAACATTTGAAATCCTGAAATGCTTGAAACCATTAAATGCACAAAACTTGACAACTCCCCTCCAAACGCCTAGCGCAAACATGCTCATCGTTCGTCCGGAAGCTCCGTGGGCCCGAGCAGGGCGACGAAGACGGAGGTGGCGTCGGCGTCTTGCGCTGGCCTCGCGCGCGTGGGCGGCGGTGGGGGGGGGGGGGGGGGGGGGGGGAACGGCGGCGCAGGTTCACAGGGGGCGCGGCGCTGGGAACTCGGACACCGCGTCAAGGCCCCCTCCGCGCGCGGTCACTCTGCGGCCTCGGCCTCCTGGACTCCCCGCCCCCGCTGGCATTCACACTCCCTGAGCCGCTCCCGTGTCCGCACGTGCTGACTGACAGGTGCCATCGCTGCTGAGAGTTGTTTCAGGGAGAAACAGCTAAACCAAATTGCGGCGATTGCGCTGTTTAATAAGCGACGATTCTACTGTAGTAGAATCGCGATAATTCGAGATAATTGGGCCGACTGACTAATTAGTGATTTATGATTTCGGGCGCGTCAACTAATAACTCCCGTAGGCGTAGTGCGTGATTTCCTCGGGAGGTAGCGGTGATCGTCCCCCGCTAGATGGTTAAGTTAAGTTACGTTGTTAAGCCTTATTTTACGTGGCGAGACTCAGGTCATCAGGCCCACTCTTCCGTCTGACTACGCAAATTTCGCAACGCTCCCTTCACCAGCTAGCGGAGAAAGAAGGTATGGTTGGAAACAGGCTATTTAAATTAAGCTCCGAGGCTTGAGGATATTTTACATGCAGCATTCCACTACATTGTACAGCCGGCTTTACTTCCCCTCCGAAGGAAGGCGTAAGAAGGAGTTTTTCGCCCTTAAAATTCCACTGCTTCGATTGGGTTTGAACTCGCAAACTTAGGTACAACAGTCCGGTACGCCAACCGTTATACCACCGAATCAGATGGTTAAGTTCCGGCGCCGACCTGCCGACCGATAGCGGGGTTTTCCCAACTAGGTATCTCACCCCATCAGGAATCATCCCCAGCCCGGACAATCTCTAAGCTCACTCCCGACATGTGTGGTAGTGTAGTGCATGTTAGTGTAGGTGTGTGTGTAAGGGGAGAGGATAGGACAAGGAAGAGGACGGGCAGATCGCACGTGGCCCCGCCATTCCCCTGGCGTTGATCAGAGAAACTACGGAAAACTACCGATCAGAGCAGCCGGCCGCTAGAATTCTCTTCCAGACAGCGACTGAATTCGACCTAGCTATGTAGCCCATCGAACTCTTCTTCTTATAAGAAATGCTTTTCAAACAATCTTTTCTAACACACGAATGACAATTCAATACATGTTTTGTTGGATGACCTTCATTAGTATAATCCATATCGTTGTTCATGGGATTTGGTCCAGAAATTAAACTATCAAATTAATTTGCTAACGCTTCGTAGTTTTATTTGTCCATCTTCAGAGCTGAATTCACCACAACACTGTCAGAACTGTGTATAGCACAATAACTATGACATGTTCAATGGAAACTCACTCTCTGTCTGTCTGTCTGTCTGTCTGTCTGTCTGTCTCTCTCTCTCTCTCTCTCTCTCTCTCTCTCTCTCTCTCTCTCACACACACACACACACAGACACACACCAAAAAAAGCAACAAAAAACGAAAATACCTTACTAGGATGAGGAAAAATATATTAACATAGGCATGGCATAGGTGATCAAGGGTATTAAAATGTTTATATAATTATGAACAACGATGTACAATAAATATAACATTTTTCTGCCTTACAGGTTCACAAGTCCTATCAACTTCTCCAAACACTAATAAGATATCACTACTACTGTATTACGGAAATCCTACATATAACACGTTCCACATTCCATGGAACCGAGAAGCCTTGGATCTCATGAAGCACTCTGCTGGTTTATACAGGATCTCCTAACGTGATAGTCCCTTGTTAGGTGGCAAATGGCAATTAACCGCCACGTTACACTTGTCCTATCCTCTCCCGTTACAAAAATTTACATTTGTCAAATCGACAAATCATAGAACTCCTATTCCTCTTATTTTTATTTTAACTCATGACTCATTATACATGTTTTGTGTTTCACATTTAGATTAACGCATCAAAGCAAAAGGAAATTTAACCGCCCAAAAAGGTCTACAATTATTTTTTTCTAAAACGTCTTATAGGCTATTCTAAATTGCATAGCTTACAAAACGTAATTATATAATTGCATATTGTTTGAACATAATTGAAACAGAACTTATGTTATTGGTCCATTTTATTCTTTTGCGTGTGATGTTTGTGTCAATTTGAATAGGAATTTTTGGAATGAGGTCAAATGGTTTCTCGAAATGAGGCATCTTTACGCTTTAAAACAAGAATTTCTAGAATTTCTCACGAAAGGAAGAGCATATAGAATATTCATGTATTATTGGGCCTGGGAAATGTATAAGATATTCACAAACAAACTTCAGTAAGTAAATGCGCAATGTATTTTCGGGCCAAGAGTTCAATAGTGATGCTTGATGAATCACTCCTCCCTAAATCATATCGTCTGGAATGACATCCCGGAGGTTAGTTTATTAAATTGATTGGCATGTTTTTGAAGCAAGTGAATGGTTACCGACGACTTTAGTTCTTAGAAAGTTGCGGTAATGTATCTCCCACACACGTTTCATGAGAACATATGTCGCGATGATAATGAATAATAATAATAATAACAATAATAATAATATTTGTTGTAACATAAATTAATTTCCAAATGTTTTTTAACTGATTCCCAGCACAATTCGAAGTACATTAATTTATCCTTCAATTCAATTTTAATACATTTTTAAAATAAAAATCTAGGCATAATGTTTTATGTAATCTCATAAATGGTATTCAAACTGTCGAGATTCTCAAACACAAACAATGGTTTCAAGCGGCATAGCCACCATGCGGCTTACTTTCACTCATTTGTTATGTTTAATTGTTAGTTTTAGCTGCGGTAGCATACTTTATATTTTGTTAGTAGGACTAGCGGCGAGGATGGCGTATCTCATCTTTAAAATATTTTCTGATAATTGCAACTTAATGCTAACTGTTTTGAGTCGCTCTCGATGGGAAGAAAATGTTTTGAAATTGTTCAAAAATTATTACATCGTTACATTTGTGTGTACTATGCACCCGATAATTGATTCATTGTGGGTACTGGTTTTCGACAATCAATTAAAATGTATCCACAATATTACTCTGTACATACTTCCAATGAATGGATCAAAACGGAGTTCATTGAAGAGAAAATAAAGTAAAATTGAATTAAAAGAAGTAAAATTTACTTTCACAAGCGATTATTATCTAGTTATTTCGTATCAGCTCTGTTGTCGTCTCGGTTGACGATGGCATGTTCTGTTTTAAAGGGCTAGTTTGAAACTGCGGACGGTTCGCATCTTGACCTTCACATTTTCTTCTTGGACGATCGATGCAAAGTGGATCACGACCAGCCACACACGAAGTCAGTGGCGGGGGCGGCGGGAAGGGGGGGTGAGATTTCTACAAAATCCCAGAGAAACGAAATTCTCTTTAGAGTTGAGTTGAGTCTCTTTAGAGTTAAGTCTCCTTAAAATTGGTTCACAGAAAAGAACCTGTTTTTCCGCAAGAAATTTGATCAGAAATAAGTTACCCAGCCCTACAACACACCATTTATATTCTTGCAACAAATATAGTTATAGATAAATGTACAAAGACGTTGAGAGCAGATCCAGAGAATATTTCAGAAAAGAGAGAAATTTTGAATTGTTATTCCTCTGCCATATACGTTTTTGAGATAGTGAAAAGTGAAATTGTTAGCATGAAATTGAAAAAAAAGTATTCTTAATTCTTACTTCTTGGAATGGGAAGCGAAAAAAGGGCGGACAATTTTTAAATACATTCTCTAAGATTACAGGAAACCAAATTTGACTTTGTGGGAGTTGAAGGAGCCCTCATGCATGACGGCGGCTACGCTAGTCTTCTTCCTTGCTTTCCTTTTTGGGTAAGAAAGGGTACCGAATTCCACGAAGCTTAATGCGAGTCTGATCATACTTTTCCTCCTGAAGCCGCACCGAGAACAAGTCGAACCTCAAGCCTCACATGGTTGAATTCCATAACCTAACCCGGAACCCATCCGAATCCGAAGCAAACCCGACTCGAACCCGAACGGGACGCAACCCTGATCCGACCCGACTGATTCCGACCCCGGTGGATGTAACCCAAACCCGACTGGATCCCGACCATTTCAAACATAATAGTTTATTTTCCACCCTACTACTATTGCCCGAATAAAAATTCTGTCTACTTGACAGTTGACTATGGGGTAGAACGATGATGCTACATTCTCAGCCAGCTGACAGGTAGAAGTTCTTGCAACAAATCACAACAGCAACAGCAGTAGCAAGAATAAAATCGCAATGCGAGCACACAGCAGTAGACAACATAGAACCGCACAGACGAAGCGATGGCGCCAAATGGCGCTCAACAATTTTCAGTTACTTTGTACTGTAAGTTGTATTTTGTTTTCTGTATGAGAATCGGCGACTTTGTAGTGACATCAGAATTTGAAGCCTCTGATTCGATAATGGAATCTCCTCCTTTGTCAGTCGCTAGCTGAAAATATATAATTATATTCAAAGTAGTATTGTATTGACGTGTGGTGACGTGTTGTGCAGTATAGAAGTAGAAAGAGAAGTGAATTTCAAATGTTGTGAAGTGAAGTGAAAGTGAAGTGAAGTGTAATTAAAAAGTCGTGTAGTCTTGTATTTAATAGTTTAAAATAACTGTGTAGGTCAACCATAAAATGTAGTTAATGCTATTATTGTTAGCATATTATTATTATTATTATTATTATTATTATTATTATTATTATTATTATTATTATTATTATGTCTTTAAATAATTTAAAGTTACACTGTTAAGTAATTTAAAGTTAATATTTGTAATATGTAAATTGTAGTGTTCTGCCACCAGGTTGTATATACCTATCTGCAGAATAATAAATATCTATCTATCTAAATATTACTTGGACACTACAAAATTCATCCGCGTTCCTGCAGCTACCGGACTTCCCTATTCACACTACTGGACGCCTTATACGACGTGCACCTGCTACACCGGATGAATTTAGCTCAAAGCACTTCCGCTGGCTCGGCAGCCAGTCTAGCCGAGTGGTTCTAGAGTTTACGTGTGGCAAATGTTCGACACAAGCTATTTAGCTAGGTCGAATTCAGCTTCTGACTGGAGAATAAGTCTAGCAACGGGTTGCTCTGATCGGTAGTTTCCCAATGTTTCTTCGGTCAACAACACTACGCTAATGACAGGATATTACCCTAAAAACAGGCCATGGACCGTGCGCGAACTTTCCTTCCTGTTGCTTGTCCTACATTTACCTCTTAATGTGACACAAATTTATTAAATTGTTGTACATCGTTGTTTATAATTATATAATCGTTATAATACCCTAGACAGCCAATGCAATGCCTATGCTTATATATTTTTTCTCGCCCTAGAACGGTATTTTCGTTTGTTTTTGTATTGTTTTTGCGTGTGTGTTTGTGTGTGTGTGTGTTTGCGTGTGTGTGTGTGTTTGCGTGTGCGTGCGTGCGTGCGTGCGTGTGTGTGTGTGTGTGTGTGTGTGTGTGTGTGTGTGTGTGTGTGTGTGTTAGGGTTTCCGTTGAACGTGTCATAGCTATTGTACTATACGCAGTTCTAATAGTGTTGTGGTGAATTCATCTCTGAAGATGGACAAATAAAACTTCGAAACGTTGGCAAATTAATTTGATTGTATAATTTTTGGACCAAATCCCATGAACAACGATATGGATTATACTAATGAAGGTCTTGCAACACAATATATATATACTAAATTGTTATTCATGTGTTTGAGTACACTATCATTCCTCATATGAATAAGAGTTCGACGGGCTACATAGCTGGGGCGTTGCATCGATGCAGGGGAAATCCCCACAACTCGACACCTAGGGCCGCGTCAGAACTCACCGTTCAGCGCGGCAGGATTCACCATCACCGCCAGGTTGCAACATTCACTACGTCGTAGGGACCAACGATCATTGTCGCGGCTGGAAACATCAACGAATGAATACTCCCACTATCGGCCACCCTATGCCACCTGCGCGTCCGGGCGCCACGCGGCTTGCTTAAGTCCCCTGTCAGCAGCGGTAGCGCCAGGCTACTCATGACCCTCCCGCTCCGGCCCTGCCCCCGCCGAAGCCAGAGCTAACGCCCCCGCCCCGGACGCCGTCGCTGCCGCCCCCGCCGCCCCGCCCCTTCCCCATTCCCCTCTGCGCGGCCCCCGCCTTCTCTCCCGCCTACGCCCCGCCACTGGAGACGCCTCCGCCGCCACTGCCACCGCCGCACTCCGCTGCCGTCCCCGGCGCCGTCTCAACACCCCCGCTACAACCAACGCCGCCCCTCGCCGCCGCTCCCACCCCGCCGTCTCCAGCGCCTCCACCATTTCCAACGCCCCCACCCGTTGCCGCCCTCGCTCCCGGAACGGTCTGCACCGACGCCGCTCCCGCCCCCGCCGTCGCCTCCGTCCCTGGCGCCGTCTCCGCTGCCCCCGCTACCGCCAATGCCTCCCCCGCCATCGCCCTTGCCCCCGCTGCCGCCTCCGCCGCTCCGCCACAGACAACGCCGTCCCGCCGCCGCCCCTGTCACCACGACACCACCGTCCCCGACGTCATTACCGCCGACCTCGGCGTCCACAACATGACCACCACCACTGCCTACCGCCTCCGCTACCGCTAACACCACCCCCCGCCGCCGCCTCTTCGCTCCCGGTGCCGTCTTCACCGTCGCGCCACCGCCAGTGCCGCCCCGCCGCCGCCGACACCTGTCACCACGCCAGCACCAATTCTCGCCGTCATTACTGCCGACCTCGAATAACCCATCCACCATCATCGCCGCCACCACTGCTTTACCGCTCGCTACCGCTAAACCACTTCGCCGCCACCCCCGCCGCCGGTGCCGTCTCCACCGCCCCGCCACCGCCAACGCCGCACCCTGTCACCACCGCCACCGCTACCCCCACCGTCATTACCGCTGCCCCCGCCCCCACTTCCATCGCCTCCACCACTGCCTCCGCCGCCCCAGCTTCCGCTAACACCGCTCCCTGCAGCCACCCCCGCCGCCGATGCCGTCTCGACTGCCCCCCACCGCCAACGCCGCCACCGCTACCCCCATCGTCATTACCGCTGCCCCCGCCCCCCACCCTCCACCCCCATCGCCTCCAACACTACCTCCGCCGCCCCCACTACCGCTGAGTCACTCCCCCCACCGCCCCCGCCCCCGGTGCCGTCTGCACTGCCCCGTCTCAGCCAACGCCACCCCCTGTAACCACCGCCACCACCACCCCGCCGTCATTCCCACCACCACTGCCTGCGCCAGCGCCTCCTTTGCCAGCGTGGCCGCGGCCCAGGCCACGGCCGCCTCCTCCTCCTTCCCGGCGCTCGCGAACAAAGCCCCCTGCGGACGCGGCCTCTGGGAGAGCGGAAGGAAGCGCCGCCCGCCCGCCCACCGCGCGCCCACGCGCGAGGCCCGCGAGGAAAAGGCGCGGCGGAGGCGGCGCGGGAGGCCGAATTGGGAGCGGGGGCAGTGGGCGGGAGGGGGGTCAATGAATAGTTCTCCTCTACATATGGGGGCTGTGCAAGTATGTTAGACATGGGACATCGACAACAGAACGTCGAATTTTAAAAATTGATATTAAATTTGGTTGGTTAGTGATTCGGGGCGCGTCAACAGCTTAGGTCATTAGTCGCGTAAGTGTAGTGCATGTTTTTTACCTCTGGAGAAGGCGGTGATCTTTCCCCGCTGGATGGCAAGATCCGGCGCCCACCTACCGTCGGCTAACGAGCTTCCCCCTAACCAGGACTCTCCCTCCAGCGGGGCACCGCCCCAGCTGGGACAAGCTTTAAGCTCCCGACCGGTCTCCTGGAATATGTGGTAGTGTAGTGCATGTGTAAGGGATAGGACAAGGAAGAGGAAAGAAAGATCGCGCGCGGTCCGTGGCCCGTTTCTTAGGGTACTGCTCCGGCATTCGCCTGGTGTTATCGGAGAAACCACGGAAAACAGATCCATTGGTGGTTTTAAACATTGACGTTTGTAAAGCTATTTTAATACAGTCTAATATGAGCTGCACTCTCCATGATTTATTAGGGCTGCCTGAGCTATTCGTTCGCCACACAGTTAAAGGAAGTAAGACAATTGTATTAGAAGGCTGCAGCTCTTTTTTGCTCCAACAGGGAATCGCATCATGGCTATCAGTTCAACTAGTTCTCCCTTTTGTTCTCGTTTTTATCATTTTTATTTTGCTGGTAATGCAAAGAAAGAAAGAAAGGTAATACTGCAAGAAGATTTTTTCCTGGCTTTTCTTCTACTATTTCTTGTATTCTCTTTTCAGTACTTTCTAGACTTACTACTTCTAAAGGTTTTCCTTGAGGTAATCATTTTTTCTTATCTGATTTTGCTTTTTATTCTTCTGTTTCCTTGTGTGGTCCTCTTTCCCTCCTCCCTTGATTGACAAGTTGTGCAGGCTGTTCCGATGGCTGGAAAAAAGGCAAGCGGATTGCTAAAATTCAATACCCGTCTCCAACAACCTAGATCAATTTAGTTTAAACATTGCTATTTATATTATATCCCTTTCTATTTCTTCTCCTTACTAGCAAGAAATGAGGGTTTGAGAATGGAAGTGGTGTCAGTCAGTTAGACCCAACCAGGAGAAAGAAATTTGCATCAGAGCAAAGGGATTCAAATATATATTTATGATTTTAGCAGCGGTAATTTTGAACTAGTGTTAAGACAGAGGGCACAACAAAATTATGATTTTCATGACAACAGATAGTAGTAGCTAGTATTAACAAATGGAAATTATTTTCCCTCGCAGATTAGATCAAACTGCTTTACACTACTTGCATTCTCAACCCCTCATACATTGAAATTAGAGATTTATGAAATTCTAAAGTTTCGATATTTTTTTCAAAGGTTGGTATTAACACCAAATAGCATATTGAAAAAAAAGTATCGCAATATCCCTTCCAACAGGTACATTACGGCCGTAGCACCCCGATTTCACCCCAGTTCACAGAACTCTAAAAAAATTCGCAGCTGCCTTCCAATCCAAGGAATCCTGATCGAGGCAACACGATACTTCGGTCAGCCGAATACAGACCCTCTGTTCAGAAGCCACCAGCTTCCGTTCGGGTGCAGCCAGTGGCACCATTCGCGGCTAGGGGTTGCTACCCCGTCCGCCTGCCGGCAGCCTTCTTTTTTATAAACGAAAGGCTGCAGCTTTGAGAGGAGGAAAAAAAAAGAGCGGAGGCGTGCGCTTGCCCTGTTGCCTGCTTTCCGCCGGCGATCTCGGTCGGCCCTCGGCTGCTAAACACAGCTAGGGATGACCGGGAGCGGTAGCTCAGTGCATCAACTGATGTCACTGCAGCGCCTCTGATCGGGAGGTCCTAGGTTCCAGTACTGACGGCGGCAAGATTTTCCACACTAGCTTTTCAGCTAGGTCGAATTCAGTCGCTGTTTGGAGAAGAATTCTAGCGGCCGGTTGCTCTGATCGGTAGTTTTCCGTGGTTTCTCCGATTAACACCAGGTGAATGCCGGAGCAGTACCCTAACAAACGGGCCATGGACCGCGCGCGATCTTACCTTCCTCTTCCTTGTCCTCTCCTCTCCCCTTACACACACTTACACTAACATGCACTATACTACCACATATTCCGGGAGACCGGTCGGGAGCTTAGAGTTTGTTCCGGCTGGGGCGGTGCCCCGCTGGTGGGAGAGTCCTGGTTAGGGGGAAACCTCACTAGCCGACGGTAGGTCCGCGTCGGATCTCGCCATCCAGCGGGGGAAGATCACCGCCATCTCCCGAGAAGAAACTAACGGGACTAATGACAGTTGATGCGCCCGGAAGCACAAAAAAACCAATCAATCAATTGGCCAAAATCAACTTCGCTTTGACTGCAGTTTTGGGGTTTTGGAGAGATGCTTTCGTCACATCTCGTGGGACAGAAACATGACCGAAACTTGACAATCCAAGCACATCATGCATATGTCTTAACGAATTCAAGATTCATTAAAAGGAATTTCAGTTATGGAAAAGCTATCTTTCGCACGACTGTAATCACAAATCCCCACAATTAATCAGGGTCAGGAGCACGTATTAAGGCATTTTGAAAGCAAATGAACAAAAGAATATTGATGAATGAACAGAAGAAGTTACTGCCATATCATCGCACAGTTAAAACCACTGAAGGTAGAAATACATAATTTGGGGTATGATTTCTATTACGATGCACGTAAAGGTGTTTCAAAATTCGTCCTCTGAAAGGGTGATAACCGTTTCTTAAAGCAGAGCTCTCCTATGTCTAAAAATTTTAAGAATATTCATAAAGTGTGATATAGGAAACGATGTAAATACTACGGGAACTATTTACATAAACAACGCTTGTTTAAGTTTTCCATTTTTTATAAGTTACAAGTTTCCCAACTTTCTATGGTCTTGTTTAACTTGCTTTCCAACTTTCTTACAAGATCGCTATGAATAATTCGTTCAGAAGCATCTTTGATTCGGCGTATCCTCCGTGCCGTTACAAGAACGTCTTGTGATTTGTGAGGTGTCCATTGTAGCGGCCGTGGCGGCCGTGGGTGGGAGGAGGAGCGGAAGTATCGCATACCTGCGGGCTGAATAGCTTGGCGCCCCGGCGTTGGGATGTATTTAGACAAAGAGGACGCCAGCTTGACCTGGAAGGTCACGTGGTAGACGCGAGCCTTCCTCCTACATCAAGGAGGGTCACGTGACGGCTACACTCTGGTATAAAATCGAACCGACGAGCTCACACGGGCCTTTTTCTGGAAACCTCGCGCGATGCGGAAAACTTTACGCCCAGGCTGGAGCGTGTCGTGCCTCTTGCACGGGTGACGAGGTCACGGTAGTGGCGCGGGAGAAGCGTCAGTGGAGGCGGGGCCTCCCTGGCTATGTGGGGTATCCACAGGGAAATGAGTGTAGTTTCGGAGCAGAATTTATTTATTGTACATACGTGTAAATAAACTTGTACATACTGGTAAATGTCTGTGTGTTTTTCTCCATGACGCCACAGCATTCATCAAGGAGGCTTCTCAGCAGATTCGCGGCTCCCCATTTCCTAGCGATGCTTTTCCTCTCCGTTGCCTTTACAGCGCTTGCGGTTCCTGATGAGAACCGCCGAATGCTCTCCCCAGCCGCCTCCCGTGAACCGCATCAAAGTGGTCCTCAAGGCGGAGTTTCCTGAGGGAGGGAGTGTTTAGTTTCCGGAAGGTTGACTGCTTAGGTCATTAGTCCCGTAAGTGTAATAGATGTTTTATCGCTGGAAGTGGCGGTGATCTTCTCCTAGCTGAAAGACAAAAACCAGGCTGCCGCGTAGCACGCAAACATTTGGAGTAATGTTATTCAATTCAAATTGTTTTTAATTTTCGTCTATGAATTTATAATTCTTCAATAAAATTTGCCACATTTTTGTGTCTATTTTAATATCTCATTTATGTTTTTAAAAGGTGCTTTTAACTTATTCTTTGTTTCTACTAACTACTTTACAACGTAAATATATTTCTTTCAATTTGTATATAATATTACATTTTTGCACTCTGTATATATCTGACATGTGGTTAGGGGGAAGAGCGGGCCTGATGGCTCGAGCTTCGCCGTATTAATAAAGGCATTATTTATTATTATTATTATTATTATTATTATTATTATTATTATTATTATTATTATTAAAAACCGGTGCCGACAAGCGGGATTTTCCTCATTCACATATCTCCCACCAGCGGGGCACCGTCCCAGTCGGGACAAGCTCTAAGCTCCCGACCGGTCTCCCGTCATGTGTGGTAGTGTAGGGCATGCAAATGTGTTTAAGGGGAGAGGATAGCCCAAGGAAGTGGAAGAAAAGATCGCGCGCGTTCTGCAATCTTTCAATAGAGTTAGTTTACTGTTTAATACCCGTTTCTTAGAGTACTGATCTTGCATTCGCCTGGTGTTGATCGGAGAAACCGTGGAAAACTACCGATCAGAGCATCCGGCCTCTAGAATTCTCCTCTAAGACATGTAAATACTTTATTATTTACAAAAGAAATGAAAATATTTGTTTAGAAAGAAATATTATCACAAAAATAAAAAAGCACCCAATTTACACAATTCGCCTGATTTTTCAATTTCTGGGTTAATTTTTCTCTCTGAAAAAATATATTTCTTTCTTTTCTAAATAATAAACAATTTAATGTTTCTGGAGTGTCTTTATGCTTCTGCAATGCAAATTTTGCCTAGAAAGCATATTTTCAAACCAACGTTAGAGTGCTTATTGCATCTGAGCAATTCAGAATATCAAACGTTTATCAGACAAAATATGCTTAAAATTGTCTTAAGAGCTCATTTTCGAAGTTTCGACATTTCCTCCCCGAACATCCTGTGTACTAATGTCGAAAATCCCGCCATGATCGGGACTCGAACCCTAGGACCTCCCGGTCTAAAAACTTACAATCTTTAAACTCGTTCTAGTTTAAAGATTGGGAACATTTACCATCCATAATTCTTTCATATGTTTGTCACCTCTTCTGCACCACAGACCACTGCGTCGGACAAACTTGGCTCTCTCCGCTCCCTAACCTCGTTGCATCTCTCCTACCTGTCTACCCAATAGATGCAGACGCGCCGGCATTTTTTATGAAGGGGATACAACGCGTGAGAAAAAAAACTGCGCGTCGAGTGTCCGTATAGCATGGCTCCCCAAAGGTCTCCCTACCTGTGTTCGACGTCCTCATTGTGTGGGACCGGCTGAGATGGCTCAAAGCACCAACTGATGTCACTGCAGGGCTTCTGCAGGATTTTCGACACTACTTAGATACTTAAGTGGAATATATAATTATCTGGAGGAGAATTTTGGCGGCCGGCTGCTCTGTTCGATTGTTGTCCGTGGTATCTCCAGGCGAATGCCAGAGTCGTACCCTAACTATCGGACCACGGAATAGGACAAGGAAGAGGATAGATAGGTCGCGCGCAATCCGTGCCCCGTTGTTAGAGGTTTGCTGCGGCATTCGCCAAGTGCTGATTGGAACCATGGAAAACTACGTGCCAGAGCTGCCGGTCGCTTAGTATCCAGTCCGAGACTGAATTCGACATAGTGTCGAAAATCCTGCCACCGACGGGACTCGAACACTACATCAGTAGCAGTGGCTCAGTGCATCAACTGATGTCACTGCAGCGCCTCTGACTGGGAGGTCCTAGGTTCGAGTTCTGACGGACGCAGGATTTTCGTCAGCAGCTCTTCAGCTAGAACGAATTCAGTCGCTGTTTGGAGGAGAATTCTAGCGGCCGGCTGCTCTGATCGGTAGTTTTCTGTGCTTTCTTCGATCAACACCAGGCGAATGCCGGAGCAGTACTCTAACAAACGGGCCACGGAGCGCGCACAATCTGTACTTCCTCTTCCTAGTCGTATCCTCTCCCCTTACACACACTTACACTAACATGCACTACACCATCACATATTCCGGGAGACCAGTCGGGAGCTAAGACCTTGTCCCGACTGGGGCAGTGCCCCGCTGGTGGGAGAGTCCTGGTTAGGGGGAAACCCCACTAGCCGACGGTAGGTCGGCGCCGGATCTCGCCATCCAACGGGGAAGATCACTGCCATCTCCCGAGCAAAAACATGCACTACACTAACGGGACTAATGACCAAAGCCGTTGACGCGCCCGGAAACACGAAAATATAAAAACAATGAATCAATCGAACCCTACGACCTCCCGGTGAGATGCACTGTGGTGATATTAGTTGATGCCCTGAGCCACCTCAGCCGGTGCAACAGGAAGACAAAGATGCGTCGAGGGCTAGTGGAAGGGGCAGTCTAGGGCAGCGCCATGATAAAAAAAACCGCTCGGCTTTCTCCCCTGCCATTTTTTTCCCACACACGCCACCCCGCATCCCCTTCGTAAAAAAGGCCAAGGTGCAGGTAGGCGCAACAGGCGGCTGGCGAACGGACGAAGGGAGAAAGATCGGGACTCTTTCGTGGACGCACAATCAGTTGGGCCATTTCGTTCCCAGGCCACGGCCGGCGCACCCCTCATAAAAAATGCGGTGACCGACGGTGTCCCTCAAGGATGGACTACTGAACCAAAGGGTCACGAAGAAGGACGGTTGTCCAACCTCCATCATCGTTCCTTTGCACACTACGTAAATCATCGATTTGATCCTTTGTTGGGCTGATCGAATTTTAACCGTCCCTCAGTCTATTGCTTTAGGAGTGGGATTTCTCCATTTTCTGATAATACTCTTTACTTTCTTTTCAAAGCTGATTATTTCGCCAGTCAGAGGAAGGATTTGACATTTTCTTCGACAAACTGAATATTTGTTGTTGAATGAAGAACCAATATATGATCAAAAAGATAAGCGTTTTCAAAAAGTTGATGTTCTGAATGAACATCAACTTTTGGAATGGAAGGATGCAATGGAAGGATTTGACATTTCCTGCGACAAATTGAATATTTCTTGTTGACTGAAGAACGAATATATTATCAACGAGATAAACATTTTCAAAAAGTTGATGTTCTGGAACATTTTTTAAATCGAGTTTTGACGTAGTTTAATTTTCACCTTTCAATGAATAGTTTATCAAATATTTACATAATAAGTATTAACATATTTATCAAATGAACAATGACGCACCAAAATAGCGTTCAATACAATAAATCTATATATTATCACAAACACAGTTTCTAAAATTTTTGAATTCCACTTTCTTTTAATTTCAAGATTCATAACGCCATTTTGATATTGTTTGACGAGTCAATGTACTGTCGAATTTCAACTGTTTGAGTATATTTAAATATGTGCTTCACATTTAGGAAAGCAATGTGCTTATAAAAATGAACTGTACATTTTGAACGCGATGTGTATTTAAATACGAGCTCTGTACACGTGTTCTTAAATAGACCTTGATATTTTTTAATGTAATACAATAGATTAATATAATAAATTTCCCAGGCCAACTATATAGCCTCCAGGTCATCTCTGCCAACTGCCTAACGGAACATTTGCAAACGCACAGTCCCTACTCAAAACGAACAACTCTGCCGGTTGGACAAATCGTACTTCGGAGAACTTGTTAACAATTTGGCAGGGACTTTGCCAAATAGATCATGATGGCGTTGTTCCGAAGAAAAAGATAGCTCTTTGTAAGTCGTTTCTGAAGGAAAATAACATTTAGTTTCCTCGGGTGAAGCACCCTTCATAAAAAATTCAGTGACCCACTGTCAGCATTCCGGTAGGGGAACCTGGTCGGACTAGTAAGCTGGAAAGAGTCACCTGGAGTCACACACTGAGAGTGAAAGTTCGCCGGAAGTATAGTCTGATTCGGCCATCAGAATTTCTGCATTGATTACGATTAATGACACGTAGAAAATATTGTGATTGGAGTTTTAAATGAATTTAAACAATATTAACAGAAAGGGAAGTTCAATAGAGAATTTTGTCAAAATGCTGCAATTAGTTACCCCCTTTTGCAGAGAAACGCATTAACTGAGGGGAGAAAATGGACATTCCCACATTTTTTGTTTAAATCAATTACATATTATAAATCGATAATCGATTATATTATATTCATTTAATGTATATTTAATTATTATTTTTTTAAATCTAATAAAATTAAAACTACTAATCATTTAAATTAGTTTTGCGCATTTTTTGAGTTTCATGTATTACTATGCAACGCATTTAAAATATAATTCCGAAGGACAAAAGGACTGTCGAACATAGTGACAGACAGAAAGACGTTTTCCCGTCAATCGATTTTTCGGTATCAAGGACCCACAAAACACGGATTCTGACTATATAACGTGTTAGAGGAAGTAATTTACTACATACAGAAATAAGGTTTAGTCACTTTCTTGTTACCAGGGTCTGACAACACCCCGACCAGGGCCCGACGAGTTTTTCTGTCACAAATTGCGGATTTCTGCCGTACGATTACTATGCTTTGTCTTTATTACTTTTGTAGTAATGCGAGAAAATGTACGTTCAGTGTATTCCGTTTCTCTCAAAGCTCGAACTCATGACTGTTTTTCACTCGTAAGCTGACGAGATGCCCTGTTTTCTAGTTTTTGTTAGAGGTAATTCAAAAATACATACACAATTATACATATTGTACATACACTACAAACATATTGTAGCTTCTTCAAAGCCTCTTTGTAGCAATTAGCTGTACTTATTAACACTCCACTAAGTTTAACACTATATTTCCAATTCACTTCTAATCCCAACTTAAGTAAAAAAAAGGTAATTTCACTACATTTGAGTAAATTCTGGAAGAGTGTTCAAGTGCAATCGCTTGACGTAATTTCTGATTCATTTTAAACCCATCCCTAATTTGAAGTTAATAAATATAATCACACAAATGCTATGAGGGTGTTCCTTTTCTATCAACCACCTCCTCACTCGCTTTTATTCATGTAACATATACGAGAAACCCTTTCCCCTAATTGCGTATATATTTTCTTTGAATGATCTCCTTTTATTATGAATGTGTATTAAAGTTCTTAACGTAGTCAGGCGGAAGAGCAGGCCAAATAGCCTGAGCCTAGCTACCAATAAAGAAGTATTTATTTATTTTATTTATTTATTTATTTATTTATTTATTTATTTATTTATTTATTTATTTATTTATTTATTTATTTATTTATTTATTTATTTATTCATTTATTTATTTATTTATTTATTTATTTATTTTAGGTCGCTTTTTAACATCTTAGTCACATAGTGTCCACTAATTGCTTTAACTTTAGGGGGAACTGTAGGAGTACGCGTATGGACAACACGAACACCCACAAACATCCATGCCAGACGCGGGATTCGAACCCGCAACCCTTCAAGCCAAGATAGCTTCCCCCCCCCCCAGCCCTAGCAACCTGGCTATTTGTTTATTTATATATAAAATAAAAATTAACTTCCGTGGTCCCTATGCTGGCCCGCGTCTTCGTAACACATCGCAGGGTAATTCGCAAAACGTTCTCGCGAGAATACGTCCGCTAGAGGGCGTCCTGCAACAGCGGCCAGAAGCCCGCAACGTCCGGGTGCCCCCAGGTAGTTTTTTCCCGACACAGGCAACCCTCATAAAAAAGCTGGTCGAGGGTTGCTACTCCCCTCAGCAAAGAGCTGCGGTGCCGGAGAGATGAAAGACTTCACGGAAGTAAGCTTAACTGGCGGATGTACGAAATTCGATTTTTTTCACACGCAATTGACTCGGCTTCGAAAACGTATGGGTGCTAAGTGGACGTACTGTAGTTGAAGTAGCTGCCACGCAATTGCTTTAACGTAATGGCATTGGTAATAGCAATCTTTTCACTTGCTGCAAAATGTTTGACCGTGATATCTCGATTCTGCAGCAAAATAAATTACAATTTTATAACAAATTACAAATTATTATTATTATTATAAATGTATACAAAATATTACAAATTATAATTTTATTAACAATTTCACATAATAATTATTACAATTTTACGATTACCGGTGGTTGCTGTGTTTTTAAGATCTGGATATTCAAACCTTTACATCTGTAGGAGTTTATTGTTCTTTTTCATAACAATGGTTAGTCAAAAATGTTTAACTATTTACCTTGTAAAACTTAAATTATCTTTTGAATTTTTCAACTTCAAAGGTTTTTTACATTTCTGATAAAATTGCATCACCGTTTTTTTAAATGAAAAAAGGCAAGGGTACATTTGAATAGTTTATCGTCAATAAAGTGCCCGTTTAGAGGAGTAATTATGTTGTCTGCAATTTTAAATTTTATTTCATTTTTCATTGTGTGATAAAATATTACAATTCTGAGAAAGGCACTTCTACAGGGAGATAATAAAGATCAAACTATACATATTTTAATACTACAATGGAATTATTTTTACATATTATCTAATTGAGAAAATGCGCGGCACGGAAAGGGATGCCTTTCAATAATTTTTATTTGAGAAAAACCTTCAATTACAATAATTTTTCATCGCCCAATACCCTCTTCATACTAAAAAAGAAATATCTAATACTATTTTTAAATAAAAGGTACTTTTATAATGTACAGAACTTAATCTCTCTACTGCAACATTGAATGTCGAATTTCATAGCGTAAAAAACAAATTAGTTTACGCTGTCGGCGCATTCTACTTCTGGAAAATTTTATTTCTGTGTTCATTTACTTGTTCATTTCATTGAATTAACAGAATATCATATATTATAGTTTATAAGTTAATGAAATGAATTCAAATTTAGTAAACCATTTATGAAGAAAATTAACACAAATTTTTAATGAGATGCATATCCTTTAAGTTTGACTGTTTTTTTTAATTCAGTGGCTATACACATTAGTATATTAAGCATTACACTTATATTTTATTGTTAATTACATTTTTTAAATTATTATCCCTGTTTCGCCTCCATAAGTTACATTTAGCCTGTGGCGTATATTCTGGGGTGCTGCAGCGGCACTTGCTTTGAAGTCTCAGGAAAATTACTGATCGGTTAGATGAGACAGTGTGGTTTAATTCAATTCCGACTGCCACGCCAGAAATTCACCGATGTTAAGCACATCAAGTACTTTCTGTCAGCTTGCCGAGGTCGGAACAGCGATCTCCCAATGACTCCTACACTCGAGCTGTAAGATATTGCCGGAATAAATTAAAATAAATTAAATGGTGTATGACATAATTTTACTTTAGCATGTAGTATTTAAATTACTTGTAAATTATGTATTTTTTTGTTTTCGTAAATCATTCGAATAGGGAAACAAACCCTTTCTTGCTATGGACATCAGTTTCCACACGTGCTAAGATGATTAGAGAATTTTACTGTGAGGATTTTGAGGACACTCAAAAACAAAAGCAATTACATTGCGAAAACTAATATATGCAGTGCAACTACCAGTGGTACGCCTGCTGGAGGATTAAATAAGCATATTTTTGACATACATGTGCATACTTTTCTGGGTCAACAAACACATTTTGGTTCAAAGACTCCTATCTCGATTTGGTTTTTCGTCCATTTTCCCTGATCCTTTGAACAAATGATAAGATGGCCCCTTGTTTTAAAACTGAACATAAATGTAGCGTCACTGTGCATGTTTCCGTGAGCTCTGTTGGGAATGCACGTATTCGAATAAACTTTGTACATGTTCTCGCGTCAGTAAGTCGATTTCTTCACGTAAGACCTCATTCACAATGCAAACTTAAATGTAAGGTAATGATGTATACTAACGTAAGTAAACTCGATCAATTCGTTTCTAGCACGGTGGAAATATCTTTCTGTTTCTAGCTTTTTCTTCATTTCTATCGATAATACATTATATATAATATTATTAATAATATTACATATATAATTTATTCGAGTAGCTGATGTAATAGTGCTCGCATTTCCTTCATCGTATAAACAAGGATTCTATTGTACCAAGTTCACGAGTAATTAGTCGAGCATGATTAGTTTATTCGCCATGTCAAGTTAACGTCACCATAAAAATTGTTCAAATTCATTCTTGGAATTCACTACACGCATCAAAACTGTTCGGAAACTAGTTCTCTACATTTTAATAACAAAATGACATAACCACAAACTATCTCAACACAATCTGAAATCGACCTTCCACGCTGCTCTCTTTTTGGTGTTCGGTAGAATTCCGACGTAAACTTAACGTAAAAGCTTGGAGCTTGTGAACTCTTAAGTTTACGGACTTATGTCTACGGTTACGTCAAGGCTTTGTGAATGGTCTCGCTTAGAAACTCATTTGTAAGTTTTGCGGCTACGTTACGTTTACTAAATTGTGAATGAGGCCTCAAGCACTAGGGATAATAGCCTATACCTGTAGATAATTTCCCTTTGCAAATAGTTTTTAATTTGTGAGAGTTCATACCAATTCTTGCCAAAAACGCTCGTTGTTGCCTGAATTTATAATTCAACTAAATATGTATACGTGTTAATACAGAGATTTCATAGCTCAAAAAACTTTCCGCGGATGGCACTTCTCTCCATAGTACGTCACACACAGTTTTTAACTGTTTCCTTACATTAAATAACAATAAATATATCCATTTCTCTGCCCGCCATCTTGACCATGCTCTGGCCAGCAAGCACCTTGCAATGCCAAGACTCGGCGGCAGACTGACGCGTTCGTTCCCATACACCTTGTAGAAATTCGAAGTCATGAAGTCTACAAGGATTATCAAAGGTAATTCCACGAGTGGTTTGGAAATTGTCGATAAATCCCCGACTCGCGAAGCAAGGAGGGGATTTATATACAATTTCCAAACCACGAGTGAAATTTACTAACACTATTTCACGAATGAAATGTCAAAAATATAATGCACAATTAATAATTAACATTGTTTTATTCAAATATTTTTACATCGAACAGAAATATATACATAAGGGCAATTATAAACAACAAAATAAACATAAGACAAACTAAGAGCGAAATTACTTGAAAACACTGTTATTGAATACACAAACCTTAAAGTTTAAATTGGAAGGAAACGTGTTTTGGTCGCTTATTTTTAAGGAAGATGTTGAATTTGAAACGTTACTATGTCTTAATTTATTAATAATTGAAGAATGGTGTTCCTCATTCATTTGGAGATATGTCTTGAGTGACGATTACATAACCTCTATCTGTAGACAAAACAAGGCGCAAAATTTATCACCTCGTAGGAGGTGATAATATAACTGATAAATATGCATGGTAAAGTCGTCTCTAATTGGCTGGTAGGGTCCCAGTTCTTGGACGCTATTGGCTGAAATTTCATGAGTGCAATAGTCAAAACAAAACCTAAAAAAGCGATATCATTTCAAAAATTAACATACGCACTAATCATTCTAATTGCAGAGTTAAATGAGGTTATTTTTACATCCACTTCTCTACTCGTCATCTTGGCCATGTTTGGCCGCGTTTTTTTCTCTCTGTGCAATGGCGACGGTAAGCAGCGGCTTTGATAAGCAGACACCTCGTGACGTACGACCCAGTGATAGACCGCCACTCTCATTTCCATACATCTCTAACTTTTTTTCCTAAGGCTTTTATCCGGCCAACAGCCGGTTACTCTTTACGTCCCGATGGGACGCATATTCGACCATACACTAGACCAACACACTCGCGTGTTCCTCTGATCTGGGGTCAGCAGAACGCGAGGCCCTCCGCGACAACACATACAAAGTCAGGGAACAAACAACCATGCCCAAGGCGGGACTCGAACCCGCGACTCTTCGGACCGAAGCATTGATTCGGTACACGCTCTTTGCCACCTCGGCCATCCAGGTCGGCCATTTCTAACTTGATAATGAAATATTAGAATTAGGATTATTAGAACACTCCCAATAAATAGAAATAAAAAAGGGCAATACCACTTCAAAAACTAAGAAACGCAGTAAATCTACCACCGACACGTCCATAGGGGAACTACATAAGCATATTTCTTTACACCCATTTCTCTACCCGCCATCTTGGGCGCGCATTGACCAGCAGACAGCAGTCACCTCGCGTCGGTACGCCCCGGCGCCAGGCCGCTGTTTTTCCCCTTGCAGACACCCCTCATAAAAAATCAGACGAGGGTAGCCGCGGCCCGCATGACAGAGGCCTCGCAGGCACCCAGGAAGGACGCCGGCGGAGAGATAAAGGGACACTGCGGAAGCGTCGACGCGGCCCAGGTTTTTTTCACACGCAAATGTGCCCTTTGAAAAAAACAGACGCTCGCGGAGGGATGGTTCTAGGGGTACAAGCGGTGGGAATGTGGACGCTGGAAGTAAGCAACCGTCGGCCGAAGGATTTGCATTTCGTTGACCGTTTCGGTGGATGTAGTTTGGAGTCCAAGGAAGGACACTGGCAGAGAGACAAAAGGGAAAGCATGATCGCGATACAATGTCCAATTTTTTTCACACGCAAATGTGCCCTTTGAAAAAAACAGACGCTCGCGGAGGGATGGTTCTAGGGGTACAAGCGGTGGGAATGTGGACTCTGGAAGTAAGCAACCGTCGGCCGAAGGATTTGCATTGCGTTGACCGTTTCGGTGGATGTAGTTTGGAGTCCAAGGAAGGACACTGGCAGAGAGACAAAAGGGAAAGCATGATCGCGATACAATGTCCAATTTTTTTCACACGCAAATGTGCCCTTTGAAAAAAACAGACGCTCGCGGAGGGATGGTTCTAGGGGTACAAGCGGTGGGAATGTGGACTCTGGAAGTAAGCAACCGTCGGCCGAAGGATTTGCATTGCGTTGACCGTTTCGGTGGATGTAGTTTGGAGTCCAAGGAAGGACACTGGCAGAGAGACAAAAGAGAAAGCACGATAGCGTGACAATATCCAATTTTTTTCACACGCAAATGTGCCCTTTGAAAAAAACAGACGCTCGCGGAGGGATGGTTCTAGGGGTACAAGCGGTGGGAATGTGGACGCTGGAGTATGCAACCGTCGGCCGAAGGATTTGCATTGCGTTGACCGTTTCGGTGGATGTAGTTTGGAGTCCAAGGAAGGACACTGGCAGAGAGACAAAAGGGAAAGCATGATTGCGATACAATGTCCAATTTTTTTCACACGCAAATGTGCCCTTTGAAAAAAACAGACGCTCGCGGAGGGATGGTTCTAGGGGTACAAGCGGTGGGAATGTGGACTCTGGAAGTAAGCAACCGTCGGCCGAAGGATTTGCATTGCGTTGACCGTTTCGGTGGATGTAGTTTGGAGTCCAAGGAAGGACACTGGCAGAGAGACAAAAGGGAAAGCATGATCGCGATACAATGTCCAATTTTTTTCACACGCAAATGTGCCCTTTGAAAAAAAAACAGACGCTCGCGGAGGGATGGTTCTAGGGGTACAAGCGGTGGGAATGTGGACGCTGGCAGTAAGCAACCGTCGGCCGAAGGATTTGCATTGCGTTGACCGTTTCGGTGGATGTAGTTTGGAGTCCAAGGAAGGACATTGGCAGAGAAACAAAAGAGAAAGCACGATAGCGTGACAATATCCATTTTTTTTCACACGCAAATGTGCCCTTTGAAAAAAACAGACGCTCGCGGAGGGATGGTTCTAGGGGTACAAGCGGTGGGAATGTGGACTCTGGAAGTAAGCAACCGTCGGCCGAAGGATTTGCATTGCGTTGACCGTTTCGGTGGATGTAGTGTGGAGTCCAAGGAAGGACATTGGCAGAGAGACAAAAGGGAAAGCACGATCGCGATACTATGTCCAATTTTTTTCACACGCAAATGTGCCCTTTGAAAAAAACAGACGCTCGCGGAGGGATGGTTCTAGGGGTACAAGCGGTGGGAATGTGGACGCTGCCAGTACGCAACCGTCGGCCGAAGGATTTGCATTGCGTTGACCGTTTCGGTGGATGTAGTGTGGAGTCCAAGGAAGGACATTGGCAGAGAGACAAAAGGGAAAGCATGATCGCGATACAATGTCCAATTTTTTTCACACGCAAATGTGCCCTTTGAAAAAAACAGACGCTCGCGGAGGGATGGTTCTAGGGGTACAAGCGGTGGGAATGTGGACGCTGGCAGTATGCAACCGGGTCGGCCGAAGGATTTGCATTGGTGTTGACTGTTTCGGTGGATGGGAAGTTGGAGTCCAAGGAAGGACACTGGCAGAGAGACAAAAAGGGAAAGCATGATCGCGATACACGTCCAATTTTTCAGCACGCAAATGTGCCCTTGAAAAAAAAAAACAGACGCCTGCGGAGGATGGTTCTAGGGGTACAAGCGGTGGAATGTGGACTCTGGAAGTAAGCAACCGTCGGCCGAAGGATTTGCATTGCGTTGACCGTTTCGGTGGATGTAGTTTGGAGTCCAAGGAAGGACATTGGCAGAGAGACAAAAGGGAAAGCATGATCGCGATACAATGTCCAATTTTTTTCGCACGCATATGTCCCCTTTGAAAAAAACATTCTTGTAGAGGGATATTCATAGAGATCTAATCGGTGGAAAATGGGTGTTCCAAGTAAGCACCGACGACCCAAAGAATTTTTAATTAAGTTGACCGTTGTGGTGGCAGGACGTTGTAGTGCAAGGAAGGACACGGGCAGAGAGACAAAAAGGAAAACGCGTTACAATATCCATTTTTTTCACACGCAAATGTCCCCTTTGAAGAAAAAAAACAACAGACGCTCGTAGAGGGATGGTTCTAGGGGTACAAGCGGTGGGAATGTGGACGCTGGCAGTAAGCAACCGTCGGCCGAAGGATTTGCATTGCGTTGACCGTTTCGGTGGATGTAGTTCGGAGTTCACGGAAGGACACTGGCAAAGAGAGAAAGAGAAAGCGTTACAATATACACTTTTTCCACACTCATGTGTCTCCTTAGAAAAAAAAACATGCACCTAGAGGGATATATGCAGGGGTTTAATCGGTGGAAATATGAATGTTGCAAGTATCCACCACCGATCTAAAAAATTTCAAATGCGCTGACCGTTTTGGTGGCCGCACATTGGAGTCCGAGGAAGAACACTGACAGAGAGACAAAAGGGAAAACACGAACGCGTTTCAATGTCCATTTTTTTCACATGTAAATGTCCCATTAAAAAAACACTCTCGTAGAGGGATGGTTCTAGGGGCACCAGGGGTTGGAAAGAGAACGTTGTAAATAATCAACCGTCGACGGGAAGAATCTGCCCTGCGGTGGATGGATTTCTGGTCTTATGGATTTATATTTAATATGCAAGTGTACTGTTTTTAATACTTTGAAAATATACTGAGTCGTATTATCCAAATTCTAGTAAACTCTCAATATCTCAGAAATGGATCAATGGGGGATAGTCCTTTGTTCTACTGATTTCTTCAATTGTTCAATTCCATTTCCCTTTCCACCGGAGTTATATGCACTAATGAAATTGTTCTTGGGTGATCAGGTCGAAGGTCTTGCTACATCTGAGACATTACAATTGACATATTTGCCGATGGTGCGGCGTATTACTGAAAGAGTCCACAGAATTGCATGACACTGGTGACAGAAGCATTTGATTTCACAATGGAACTGCGCCAATTTACTTTCACTGTCACTTTCGTATTTAGACGCGAAAGAGTATTAAGGCCCATTCACAATGCAATCACAAACATAAGCATAACACATAGACATAGACATTAACACAAGCGAAGAGTTGGCGTATTCACAATGTCCAACATAAACACAGGCAAAATAAGAGTTTCTATTGGCTATGAGACGCAGCACACGAATCGACACGAATAGTTCGCCCATCGACTTCGATACTCGATTTTGAGTTAACGAACTGTGATTGGCTCATTCCTTATGTCTGACATAAGCATAAGCACAGAAGCTTGAAGCTTGCAAGCTCTTAAGTTAACGTCTTACGTGTTATGCTTATGCGAACGCATTGTGAATGAGTCCACTTGTAGACGTAGTCCTAACTTTTATGTTAACGCCATGCTTCTGCTTATGTTTGCATTGTGAATGGGCCTTTATGCTGCGAGAAAAGAGCATAACTATGACAATAACCGCCGAAAAAGGCAAAATACCCAAAATAGGCATCAGAAACTATAATAGGGAAAAAAGCAAACAAAATGTCTACTGAAACAACTTTAGAAGTACAAATAAGTGATTGTTATTGTTACACGTCATAAAATTGTAATTGTAATAAAAAATACATTTTGGCAAACTTGAGGGCTCTAATTATCGCAAACAATTATTAGACATGGAGAGGAATTAATTCAATTTTTTGAAGATTGAAGAAACTTCACTGAACGCCCGAAAGGCAAAATACATAGTCTGTTGATCTATTCAATTTCTATACCACACGGACAAAGAAAGACAAGTAATGTGCTTTCTTGCCTTGTAAAGTAAATTACTATCACATTCTATCCACGTCACGACCAACTTCTCTCTTCTCCGCACCACCCCCTCTTCCGGCTGCCATACCCCGCCACACACGGCACTCCATGTTCTACTTCGCCCATTTTCACTGTCCGTCTTTGCCCCGCCACTGCCTGGCCCGTCCCGTCCCGTCCCGCCTCGCCCCGTCCCGACCCCTTCTGTCCCCACGTCTCGTCCACTCCCTCGCCACGACCCGCCATGCCCCGCCACGCCAGTTCTCGTCCAATCCCGCCCCATCCCGACCTGCTCCGTCCCATCCCATCCCTTTACTTCCCGTCCCGTTTTACCATGACTTGTCCCGACATGTCCCGTCCCGTCGAGGGATGGCAAACAAACATCGATGTTTCCTACCAGAAACATCGATATATTAACATCGATAGTTTTCTTTCGATGTTTTCTTCACATCGATATTTTGTTGCAAAAATATCGATGTTTTTTTTAATTTTTTAATTTTTTTTAAAAATAAAGGGATTAAAGCACGTTGTAGAGTAGCAGCAATCTATAGAAATATCGTTGTCTTGCATCATCCTCTTTATCACGTTGCACATTTCGCCTGTGCAATCTGAGGAAGTTTGGGAGCTGCTCGTGTTATGAATGTATGTTATCGCCAGGCGTGTCATTGCCTGAATCGACAGTGTAACACGAAATCGATAGCGAAAGACGATGTTCTTTATTGTTGATTTTATTCTTTACTTTCGATAATATCTTTTAATAACATACTACTAACACGCTGGTAACCAAACAATAAAATATATCCCTTTTACGTACTGTAATTGAAAATGGATAGGAAAATAGCATGTTTATTAGTCTATAATTAAAACATCCATGTTTTCTCGTGGATATTTTCATGGACATCGAAAACCCTTTAGCGATGTTTCGAAACATCGATGTATTGATGTTTTGGCAAAATTTGCCATCACTAGTCCCGTCATGTCCCGTTCCGCCCCGTTTGGTCCCGCCTGACCTCACACCGCCTCGCCCGGCCCTACGACGACCATACTCGCAGCGATACACCGCAATACCTAATTGCATTGCGGATTGCATTCACTCAACGTTTATAAAACAGAACTTTTATAGTGGAATTTATTTGATAAAAGTATCATACTGAGCTATTTCAAGTTGAATAAAAATATATGTATAGAAAAATATCGGGATGGTTGAGGGTAGATGTCTTGGTCAAATTCATTTATTTATTTATTTATTTATTTATTTATTTATTTATTTATTTATTTATTTATTTATTTATTTATTTATTTATTTATTTATTTATATTTATTTATTTTACATCAAAAAAATACAGTTCAAAACTGCGTATGACGTGCTATGGGGAAAAGTGAATTGTGTGCACATTTTCAAAATTCTGTGATCCCTACAATAAGTCATATACTACTTAAATTTTGAATTTTGAAAGGGAGAAAAACAAAACAAAAAAAACCTCCCATGTAATAAAATCTATTTTCAAGGATAAATAAGCAATAAATTTTGAATTTTGAAAGGGAAAAAAGTGTCAGTCGGTGTCTTGAGGAGAATTCTAGTGGCCGACTGCTCTTATCAGTAGTTTCCTTTGGGTTCTCCGATTAGTTCCAGGCGAATGCCCGCGACAGGCAGCGATAGCTCCATCTCTGTAGCGTCGGAGGTCCCAGGGCTATAATCATCGATGAGGAATTTTCCGTACTACCTAGTACACAACTCGGACGAATTGAATTACTGCCTGCAGGGGAATTCTAGCGGCCCAGAGCTCCATTTGTTAATCTTCCGTGATCTCTCTGATCAGCCGCAAGCCAATGCTGGAGCAGTACCCTAACAAACGGGCCACGGACCGCGTACGATGTTTCCGTACTCAACCTTGTTCCCTTCTCTGCCCTTACACATACTTACAATTGCATCTCTTACGCTACCACACGTATCGGAAGCTTAGAGCTTGACCTGGCTCGGGTACTTCCCCGCTGGAAGCTTCTCCCCTCTGCAAGCCAACATGAAGGCGGCGCCGGATCACATGTTCTGGCGAGTGAGAGAGAGAAACACCATAATCGCCAGGGGTATAACATGCAAGAGGACAGAACATGCATTACACTCACGGGACTCACGACATTAGCAGTCGACCCGCCCAGAATTACAAAATAATCAAATAATCAATCAATCGGATTATCGACTAATATTTGTACATGATAGTAAATCAAATTGAACAATACTGAAAAAAAACTACTGTCGTTAAAACACCGGCAAGTCATTGGCGGAGTTTTACAGGAAAAGTATGAAAGTGGTCGATGACTGTTTTTTCATACGAAAATGTCCCCTATGAAAAAAATAGCAGTGCTGGCAGTAGACTTGGTACAGGGGTAGTATGATTCTTACGAGGCCGAGCCGTGAAATGGTGGCCGATCAAGTATGCAACGGTCGACCCCAAGAATTTGCATTTTGGGGCCGTATCGGGCTGCGGTCCACCCAAGAAAGACGCAAGAAGGGACGAGAGAGATTGAGGGAGAGTACAATGCGTTACACACACACGGTTTTTCACGCGAAAATGTTCCGGTAAAAAACAAGAAGCTTGCATCACATTGCATTCGCACCGTTCACATAGGAGCACAAGAGATTTATTCTCTGTATGCGTTAATTTTGTCCAGACTCTCCCCCCTCCAATCCTGTCATTATAACCCACTTCGGCCACTGCGTCGTGCTTACTGTAGAAATGACGGGAATGTGGACGGTAGAAAACATTATGCAATTGTCGACTCAAATAATTTGCATTTCTTAGAGCGTTTTGGTGGTCGCGGTTTCAAGTACACCCAAGGACACTAGCAGAGAGATACAGGGAGAGTACGGATGCATTTCTAACTTTCATTTTTTCTCCTGCAAACGTCCCTTTGAAAAAAATCAGATGCTCTCAGGACCTCAAGGTAGTATTTGGGGGTAGAAGGGTGGGAACGTGCAAGATACAGATTTGCATCTGTTGACCGAAATTATCTGCAATTCGTTCACCATTTCGGTGTACATTGGTCCATAGAACAATACTTCATTGTTACTTTATTTTTGCTCTTCATTTTAATGCAAGAATGGAAAAGTTTAATGTGACGATCCCTTTTACAGTAAAATGTATTGTTATAAAAATTATACTAAGCAGCGCCCTAAAGTACAATAATTGCATTGAATTTACCATGAGATTTATCATAACGATATATTCCATTACCAAAAAGCATATTAACGGTCCATGCTACAAAAAACATAAACGGTCCATAAGAAAAGTGACACAATTCAGAAATTGACATTCTGCGAGAGAAACGTTTTAATCTGAATGAAGTCGTTTATTTCGCGGTCAAAGTGTTCTGCTTTATACATTGGCCCTCAAGGGTATTAATGTTATGAAAGAATAAAATACGTTTGTTTGTACCTAGTACAATTAACGTAATGCATTTTTAATGTTTAGCTCTTGAAAGAAAGAAACAAAGTTGTAGCCGTATGTCATGTCATTTGTAACTATAAAAAAAAGGATATCGTGAGAATGTTTTAATCAACAAATCTAAAATCTTAACTAATAAGGCATTATTCCAAATTTGATTACACCACTTAAAGATTAAATCCAAATTCTTGAAACGTTGAGGATAAGAATGTGAAAGTTCAATTAATCAAGAAACATGAATAAACAGCATTAATCTTTTTCTAAATTTACTTTGAAATACCTTTTTAGTGTAACATAAAACAAGAATAACAGTCTTTAGGATTGCTATTAATAAAAACTGAATATAATTAAATTCATAATATTTTTATCAGGAAAAATAAATTATTTTCTAATCTTTCTTTTCGTAAACTCAACAATAACAATTTTGAGATGAGAATCTTTTCTTGTCCACCGCTAATATATGTTCAGATCAAATTCTGTGACAGCAACCGTTTCCATATTCTGAATAATTGCTTTTCTCGGCACAAATATTTCAAATGGTCTCTTTTGAAGTTTTTCTAAATCTCAAACAGTTTGGAGAGAGCCAGAAAAATGGTAGATTTTCAAAAACGTTCATACATTTTAAGCAGTGTGGTAATGGCTGTTCCACATGAGTTTGGTGATATTTTCGTAATATAAAATGTTACATAAACAGAAAATAAAAGTTTAATAAAACTAATTTAAAAATGTTTTATTGCCATATAATATTATTATTATTATTATTATTATTATTATTATTATTATTATTACTATTATTATTGTATTACTCGTATTAACGTTACCATTACAAAAAATACGAGAGTGCTACCTCGTAACACTTAGTTGCAAGTGATGCTATCGAGTACTTAATTCATGAACTTAATACTTATGAACAAAAAAGTAAGTTGTAATTATTATTAGAATTCCAATGATACTGAAGTTCACATATTATCGTGTTTCACACTCATTGGCTCGAGGTGAAGGATTAAACGGCAGTAAGCAAGAACTACACGACCCGCTTTTGTTCACAAGCAAATATCCCTTTGAAAAAAACCCTCAAAGGGGTGCCGTTCAAGGGCTGCGTAGCGGAAATATGCTAACCAACGATCCAAAGAATTTGCATTGCGTTGACCGATTTGGTGTCCATTGATGTTCACAACAAACGATTTATTGTCAGTTTACTAGGTTCTAAAATTAATGTTGGTCATCATTTCCGACGGTTTTCCAAGATATTTATTCACCAATAAAAGTTTTTTGTGAATTCACCTGCGGAATTACGTTTTTCGAATTTCTTAAAAAATTGTGAGATTTATCCCTACGATTTTCTCCTGTTATTTCTCTTTTAAATAATAGCTGACAAAGTCTTCGAAGAATAACACATTCTTTCTTTCAATATAATTTGTTCAAATTAAAAAGGTATGTTTTAAAGATGAATTTGTGATTTTTTTCAAATGCTAGTTAAAATGGTAATAGAATGATATGGGACTGGAAGATAGACAATTTGGCTCTGGACTAATCCGTACTGCTGTAGGGTTCTAACCAGCCTTCTGCTGGATGCTACCCCGCGAAAAACTTTGTTTAAATAATTTTTGGACATTAATTCTCAAGTACTACACACTACCGATTTCTCACAGGGTTTTACGAAAACTGAAATGAAACGAAGACATGCAAGTGATTTTCCTTCATTATTTTAGATATTTACTGAAAATGAGCAATTAATAATACAATTTTGTAATAATAAAAGTAAGTCTTATGATGTAAAAATAATATAACTGATATTTCACGTTTTCCAGAGACGCACAAAAAGATACCTCTGTTTTCACGACAGGAAATCCAATGAGTGAGTTATCATTAACATTAATACAGCAAATGAAGTTTCTTACCTGTTCTTGAAATTACTTGGAATAATAGGTACTCCCTTTCGTTCTAAAAAGCCAGCTGTACCTCGATAATCCAAAATGTAATATAGCAATCAACATTTTACGCCCAACCCCTCATATGTTTACACTCTCACTAATAAAATGGATAAGTGTGAAGTAATTCCTGGGACTTTGCGATAGTATGTAAGGCTCAATTGAGGATTACTTGTTACCCAGTTGATCTTGAGCTGCACTGAAATAGTGGAAGCAAGAGAGACAAAGATGTTGACAGAAAAAAATACTTAAACTGTTGGTTTTCAGTGAACGATTGTATGTTCCGCTTACCCTACTAATTTTCCTCGTGAAAATCAATCAAATGATTATCAAACTTTTAGCAACAATTTTAATTTTTTTTAATCAAATAGTTGCGGTTTCTGTTTTTTGTATTTCAATATTCAATCAACATTTTTTAATGAAACATGTTTTAAAGATTGTAATGTCGAATATTACCACTAGAAGTCACTGACGATAATTAACATTAGAGAGCCAAACATTGTAATATCTATTTAAAAATATATTGTTGATAATATATTCAAGATATTGGAAAGTAGTTAAATATTTTCAACAATCATTTTATCTTCTCTAAATACGATGTAAGTGGATAAAGAGAATATTTACGGAATTTTCGTTATACATCTTGCACCTCGCTCTGTGTGAAAGTCCGTTTTACCCGCCACTGTCCCCAACAACGACTAAAACTTTTTTGGTGAAACTTCTATGAGAACATTTCCTTCTCGGGTACAAACATTTTTTCTTAGTAATACCTCATACACACAGAAGACCGACCGTGAAAGTGGTTACTAAGACAAAGATGAACCATTTTTTCTTACTGGTCACCACGCCTCTGTGACCTTCCTTTGACCAAAGGTACCTCTGGGAGACATAAAAGACCCACCCCGGTTCATACACACCGTTCTGGTCGCAAAGGCTAGTGGGTAACGCTACCCAATGTTTGGGCAGCAACAAAAAATGTGAATTCACGTTTTTACTTAACGAAAAAAATGTGGGTACAGAGTTTTTTTTCATCTACAAAAACTGTGGACGCCACATTTCGAAACGACGAAAAAAATGTGGGGGGTAGCGTTTTTCTAGTGAGCTGACGCTCAGGGCGGTATGCAAAGTAGAATAACGGGGTAGCTGCGTCCCAGTTCAGTGGTCAAAAAAATGTGGAGCGTCGAAGCGTCAGGAGGCCTGGACAAAGGGGCAGGAGGTGGATGAGCGTCTAGAGTAAAAAACTTTGTTAATGAAAGCTACTGGAATGCTCCTGGACTAAAAAGAGAGCTTAGGTTCTCTCTGATTTTTTTTTTTCGAGAAATGTAGGAAGCGTCGTTCTTGGTTCACATGCATGCTCGAAACCAGCCATAGTAAACTGAGATTCGAATTATTATGAATAAAAACATGTTTGAAAATGATAACGTAAACTTTTAGTGTGCTTTCAGTAATTCGAGTAGAAATTCAAAGGTGCCGACAGTAATAAAATTCTTATTCAAGACATGATCAAATTTTGAAAGATGAACCATCATCTTCAGATTAGAAACAAGCAAGAAAATAATAAATAACAACAAGTAACAAATCAAGAAGTTATTCACATATTACCTGCATTACATTATAAACGTCATGTGTAACAGCTAATTATCATACATCAGTAATTACATAAAAGATAGAGAATAAATGATGGTTAATAAATTAGATACATCACGATTAATTAGATAGATATATCACGATGAATTTGGAAAGTTAATTTTCATAAGTAAAAACATATAACCTATAAAAAATTAACATAAAATCAAAAGGAAAGATGAATAAACATATTAAAGCAATGGAATTAAAGAAAAGGGGTGCAAATAAAACGTACATTAAAGTATTCACGCCTCTGAATATATTGGTAAGATATCTGTCATTTTCTTCGTGTATCTTCTGTATAAATAAAAATCATTTTTTGTTTTTGATATCAAAATAGCTGCTTTTTTAATGAAAATGATGATTATGAAATGATGACAAATGAAAATGAGCATTAGAATTTTCTCATATGATTATTTACAAAAAACATTTCAATTGATTTTTACTTTTTCGTATATGTATGGATATCTGGTGTAATTATAAAGTAAGTTATGTAAAGCTGAGGAGAAAAGATTTAGAGATTTTAACGGAAAAACATGTTTGGGATCCACTGACGAAAAAAAATCTTTTTTTTTTATATCGTCCGTCCGTACGTCCATTTGTCTATAAGTTTACGTGTTTATCCGTCTATTTGCCCACCTCTGAACAACACTAGACTACAACTTCGTAATACTTGTGCCAAAATGAATATTTTGCTTTTGATATCTAGCCGCGAGTATCAGATACACATGATACCCGATTACTGTATATAAAATGAAAACAATACATCTACACGCCTGTAAAAAGAAAGAAGTAGTATATGTAGTTACATAATGGATACATATGTTTAGAAAAGTTAAAGAACGAGTTACAAAAAAAATTCATATAACTGGATTTATTTATTTTTTATTTATTTTATTTTATTTATTTTACGTCAAAAACAGTTCAAACGGCGTATGACGTGCTATGGGGATTCGAAGAATTTTTCTGGAACACCGGTAAACCCTCCAAGAATCGAGTTACCGAATCTGAATCTTTTTCAGGACTCAAGTATTACGTAAATTTGTGGATTCCATTTTTTTATCTTTAGACAAATAAATGAGGATTTTTTAATGTCATTTTCTGTTCAATCCACTTTCAACACCTCAAATAGCATGAACGAAGTTCCTCAGGCTTAGTTGTTCCGGCAACCACCAGGGGCGGTATAATACACTTGAGAATCTGATTTTATTTATCATCGCACTCGAACCATTCGGGTCCAACGAATAGCCTCATAATTTTAAATCCCGCTGATTGAATCGAATGAAAATATCAATACATATGTAAATTAATAATAGAGCATATATTTTATAAAAACCGAATGTACCAGCTTTTTTTTAATAATTTTGCATTCTACATCACGAGACACATGTAGTGTATCAGGGTACTGACAGGATCTCGTGACCTCCAACACTCCCAATTTTTCTTTATTTTTTCCCCTGATAGAGCAAAGATTTAAAAAAATGGATAGGTCCCTTTTTTGGCAAACTCTCTGTATTTTCGATAATAGCAAACATGTAACATTGAAAAAGTACAATATTGATGATACAGATTTTTTCTACATGAAATCTGTTCTTTTTAACTAAATCTTGAAATAGTATAAAAGAAAATATTTGAATTTTTGAAAATAACAAACGCAAACATTCAACATTCTTTAAACCTTAGGAGGGTTCTTTTTTGCTCAGGCTGGTAACATGAATGGCGTGTTAACCCTTAAGACTTTGAATACCAGCGTGTGAAAGACATTTTTACTGGTTGGAAACACTTTGCAGTTCCATGTAGTATTATAATATTGCCTGGCCGTTACAAATAATGCGAGGAGGTATGTGCTGTTGTAGCACCGCTAGTTTTAAAACTCTAGTACGAGAGACATTTAATGCACAGGGCCGCTTTTCACTTTTTTCCGGATCTCCGATGCTTATCGGAGATTTTCTGAGTCAATTAGATGGGCAATTCGAGTATGGGAAAGACGATGAGAAGGAAATGAAGATATGAACGTTATTGTGATTAGCTGCTTCCGGATTCGACAGGAAGTGATCGAAGAAATCATTGATCAGAGCCCACTACAATCTTTACGCGAATCTAATACTCCATCAAATCTAATGCGCATCAACGACAGAATAATAGGTACGATATTTTATTTAAAGTTATGTAATACCACAATGAATTTATCGTATACATAATTAGCATTCTAAACGCTTTACTACTAACTGCTTTAATGTTAACTGTTTTTCGCGTTAATGAAGCATCTTCTTTAACATCTGTTAATAAGCATCTCTTTCTTCCCTGTTTATCCTCCATATTGTAACTAAAATCCCTCAATAATAGGCCAATGATAAATAAAACGAAGTTGAATTTGAAAACCCCAGTAATTTTCTGACATAAAAAACGGAAAAAAATGAATGAAGTTACTGGCGTTCTACGGAACGGATTTGCACTCGAAACTAATGCCTCATCGAATCTAATGCGCACCACAACTTTGAGTACTAATTTGGTAAAAACATGTGCGCATTATATTTGCGTAAATAAGGTAATTGGATTGTGGCACGCCCCACAAATTAACTTAATAAGTGACTGTCGCCCTTATTTGGCACCTTGCAAGGGGTCGAACCCGCGACATCCCAGTCACAGGGACGCTCAGGCCATAAGGCGTTGTTTTAATGTTCACCACAAAGGGATGACTCGATTTCATACAATAAAAGTTTATATGTTTAATATTCATTATTGCGTATTTAATTACATGAAAACTCTTTATAATATTTATTAATTGTAACAAAAGTATCATTGTTAGTTTAATTATATTATTGAAGCTCATTTAAGTATTGTACATTTGAAAGTGGAACTAGTTCCTGTTTATTAGAAATAAGCTAATGGATTTTTGCCGAGTACTACTACTACTACTACTACTACTACTACTACTACTACTACTTATATCCTTGACTCTCCTCAGAATACCTTTTAATATTCAGAAATTATCTAAGATGATATTTTAGATATTTTTTATTATTAGCAGTAAGCTGCAGTTAGAATGCATATACGAGCAGAAAATAAGCGTGGAAAATGAAGAAGGAGAAGAAGAAGAAGAAGAAGAAGAAGAAGAAGAAAAGGAAGAAAAAGAAGGAATCCTCGACAAAATTTTGCGATGCACAAGAAGAAAAGGTGAATGCGAACGATTCTGAAATTACGTACATATGAAAAGCGTATCATATAAAACAAACCAAGGGCAGAAAATACATTGGCACTCGTGGATACAAGGACTGAAAATACGTTCTTCGGAAAAGAGGTAACATTCCTCAGGTATCCGCAGTTCAGGAACCCTCAGCTGCAGCTCCACGTGACTCAAGCTTACGTATTTTACGTTTCAGCTCAACCGGCCGACCGGCCGCGCAAAGGGAAACAATCACCATTCGATCTGCGCTCTAAACCCGCGTTCACTGCCTCCTGCAATCCCACACCCTCTCACGTACAGCTACTGCGCCACATGACCCAAGGCTTCGCTCACACGCCCTTTTCGCCCTAAAAAGCCTCTCCGTCCTCTCTCTCTGTCTTGCACTCCAACCCAGCACTTCCTCCTCACTCCTCTCTCCGCTCACCCTGAAAGACCGGGGGTCCTGTTACTTTTTTAAAAGCGACGACCCACCCCGCCCGCGTCCGGACGCTCCCGCGTGTGTGTGTGTGTGTGTGTTGCGTATGGGAGAGCCACCCCTAGCGCGTCGGCCAGATGCAACCCGAAGAAAGAGGTACGAGCTCCAAGCCCGGGGCGCAGAATGAAAAAAAAAACGCGTCCGCCGGCAAGTCCTTGTGGCACCCCACGTCCGAAGACGACCGCGCCCGCCCCACCCAGGGACCCCGCGCTTTTTTCTGAATGCGGTCACCCCTGAAGGAGGACGAGGAAGAGGAGAGGGCGGGCGGGCTGGTGAATAAAAAAAATAATATAAAAAAATCACGTCCTGCACACACCCCTCCCGTCGACTGGCGCACAAGGCAAACCGGCGTGGGGCAGGCCGGCGAGGCCCCGGTCGGCCCGCGTCTTTTTTCATGCTAAAAAAACTCTACCCGCGCGTCCTGTAGATGGACCAGCGGCCAGGTAGCGGCAGGCCCGACGCGGCGCGAGCGAGAAAGAGAGAGCGAGCGAAGGGGAGCGGCTGTGGGTGCAAGCGAGACGGAGCTAGAGGGGTGCGGAGAGAGGGAGAAAGATTTTTCGCCGTGAGCTCGAGCGCTACCTGACGCCCCGGGCCGTGCAGAGGGATGGCAGGAGGACGTGGCCGAAATGTGTGGACCCACCTTTTTTCCGGCCGGTTCTTTCTCCACGCAACGGGACTCCGGGGACGCCCCCCCCGGCCCCGGGCAGGGCGTTATTTTTTTTTCTTCTTTCTTTTTAGCTCGCCGGCTCACCCCCTCACTCGCATCCCGATCGTCTCACGGTACTCAACAACCCGGAGCCTTTAAGCCTGCCCTGTGGATGACCGATCATGAACGTGGAGTCCGGCCGCTGTGCAGGTGGTCGGCGGGGACCGTGTTGGTTTTTTGGCTTTGCGGGTTTCGATGGGAAAAACGGGAAGGCGATCCGGAAGAACGAGGGAAAAAACACAAAAAGCGATACACCGTTTTGCTTCCCGTACCGCCCGCTTCCCCTAGGCTGCACCTCACCTCTGTTTCCGTTTTCGCGACCCTTGTTCTGATACGGGCCATGTTTGTTCGTGGGAATTTTTGCGAGCGTTTTTTTTTTCAAGATGGTTTCTTGATTTATTCTGAAATTTCTGGACGACTGAGTGTGCTTTTTTGTGGTGAGGAAACGATATTTTTACGCAGATGGGGGAGACTTCGAAGAAAATACGTTAAATTGTCGTTTGTTCGATGAGTAGTGAGAGGGGCTCGAGGTTGTTTAACGGACGAAGAAACTAGCGCTAGTGGCTATGCGAGGAGTTTTTATCGCTTTAAACTGTTTAACGCTTTAAAAAGTGGGTGTAACAATTCTGTGTAATGATTTTAGTATAGAACGTCTGAAAAATTATCAGATGATGCGAAAGTCCCTAATTATGCAATCGGAAGTCTCCAAAACCTAGGAAGGAAGGACAAGATATAAATACTGGGAAGGACAAGATAATAATTTCAAAAGAGATGAGTTATTAAATAGTTCATCAAAAGAGAGATTGTTTGGAATATTGCTTAATTGTTTAACAGAATCAAGCATTAGTAATAGACAAATATTGCACTGCAATGAATTAATAGACAAATTCATTGCACTGCAATGAATTAAACAAGTTCCCGTAGGTGGTAAATGTTCCATGTTACATATTTTATAAGAAACTTAATTTTTTCTAAAATAATTACTGCATTGATTTAGTTTGTGTACATTCTAAAAATAATTGTTTAATGAGCAGTGAAAATGATCAATATAGATTTTTGGAGAAGTGAAAAATAATAACGCAAAATCCTTTTCTACGTTAATAAGAAAGCGTTTTTCATTGCCCTCGTAACGTTGTTAAAGGGGGCATTATAGCCAAGGGGTGTGTATTATGGCCAATAACTACCATAAATATGCGATTTTTCTTCAAAATAATGAAAAATCATGAAGAGAAAGACGGAATATTCTTGGGTGATTTTCTTCTTCTGTGATACAATGAAAAGCTTCTTGTTTCTGATATCCGTCTAATTTTAAACAATGCAGTGTATTTATAAATATCTGGTTGTATCTGTATGCAAAAACCTAGAAGTAATACCTAAAAATCTTTGACGTTGGATCATTCCGTGTGGGGTGCACGAATGCGTACAGAAAGGGTGGGGGCAGAAAGGTAAAATGTTTGCGACTAGAATAAAGATATGATCGTGGATTGGGAACCCTTAAATCTTCTTAGAAAGGCATTCTACGGCTACATGCCGTGTTCATACGTACACATACGTACACAAAAATTGGCAAGGGAACCTATCCGCGATTATATGGCGATTATAAACGAGCTGAATTTTCGCTTTTAGTTCTTGTCACGACAGTTTTTTATTGATTTTTATTTTTATGTTTTTTATTGAAGGTAACAAGGCGTCCTGTTTATTAAGGAAGGTTATTGTACATACTGTTTTATTTTTTATGACTTTTCTCTTTGAAAATATCTCTTAAAATTTTAGATAGTAGAAGTTTTAGAATTGTTTTATTCCATTTAAAGAAAACACGTTCTTCCAACAAAGTTTCGTGAGTTACTGCACCCCCATCTTCAGGTCTATTTCGATACCAAAAACATTTTCTTAATTTCTAAGCATATAACAATAACTTTAGTGGAGTTCTCAATTATTACGATCTTGACATTTAAACTTACTGTGTTTTTTTTTAATTAAGAAATTCTAAGAAGCAGCAGAAGAAATCCCTGTCTATTGGTATACATTCCATGCCTCTTCGATTTCCCATTAGAGAAGTTTAATCATTTTCAAAATTAAAATTCCATTGTCTTAACTTTTAAGGGACCTGTTCTTAGAGAAAAGACAAACAGACCAAGTTATGTCTCTGGTATTCATCAATTCAATAACAGTTAACTAAGAAAAATACAGCAGCGACGGTGATCATGGCGGCAGAAGCTGTTAGAACAGTAGTGGCCATAAGAGCATGTCCGCCAGTTCCAGAGCGTCACTACTTATTTCTCACGCATTTATGACTTTCTGATTATTGAAGAGCGACATATTTTGGTGATTAAGGGCATTATAATATTATTTCATGCTCTGAATACTATGCAACGCTGTATAAATAGTTGAAATGTTGAATCATTGAAGTAGATGCGACCGTATACGTAAAATTAAATGCAGAAAATAAAGAATAGCTTGAGGAAGAATTAGCTTCTTAAGTAGGACTACAATAGATTGGAACATCTCACTAGATGAAGTTTTAGAGTCTCCATCTTGTGGTGAGAACTGTTTGTTTGAACAAAATAGGAACGACTCTCAGTAAAATAGAGCAACGTGACATGAGGAGGGAGTGACATGTAGGGAGTTCTGTTTTGTGTAAAGTGGCATTTTTTGGATCTTTCCTTAACGAACTATTTAAAATTTGAAAAAGTGAGGAGAACACATTTTTAGTGGTGGAGAATCAAGGGATATATTACAATTATGGAAAATTCACCAAATTAAAGAAAACGCTAATGTGTAGTTGTCTCAAAGAGAAAATTCTTCTAAATAATCGAGCTTGCAAATAAGCCTAAAGCTTTTAATTGTTGTTCGTTGTAATTAATGTCGTGTGATGATGTGAAACAAAGAAAAAGAATGGGAAAGATGTCTGGTGCGTATGTGTGCAATCGATTCGATTAATAAAAAGATAATATTATTTTTTTAATAATTTTACGTGATATCGTTACTGTTGTGTTGGATTATATCGCGTATATGTTTATATTCTTAATAGAAACTTATATATTTCATAATGTAATATTACTGTGACACACAGTTCATTTACTGTCACTCGGCAACGCGATGCACAATTGATATTTAAATAATATTAGTAATAATAATAAAAAATGACTGCAAGGTGTTTATAGACGATTTGCTTAATGCCAGGATACGTAAAGTCATATCCTGTTTCAATGTCGTATCCTGTATTGTAATTCATCAATTTTTCTGTAGAACGCGCCATGCACTGATATTTTATTTTCGTTCGTGTACTTCTACAAAATAGACATATTTTACCTCCTTTTCCAAAAAATTGTTTCACTGTCGTAAGTCCGCAGTGCGTTTCACTATAATTACGATTCTTAATAACAGAATTTTCATCATGTAACTAACAGAGCGACTTATGTATATTTTGATTAATAATTTCAATTTATCCTTTATTCATTTATCAAAAGATTGGATATTTCAAGTTGTATGAAGAGTAAAATTCGTGAATTGAGTTACTATTGAATGAAATGATACAAATATTTTAAAAAATCAACGTTTTCGCCGCGGCATTACAATCCCTTTTTTTTGTTACTATGTAAGACTTACGAAGTATGTCATGTGCGAGAAAGTAAAAGAATTATGAAGCGATGTGCGAAAAGAATTAAGCATTCCGCATAAATAAGGACAAGGACCGGAAATAACAAGACAAGATTCGGAAATAAGCTGAAAATACATGGTCAGTTCACTTATTCAGAATAGATAGTTAACTAGTAAATTTCATATGCGTGTACTTCATCAATTTGAATAAGGTAACCTAAAATATTGGCATGACAACGGACAATTTTCTAGTGGAAGGATCACCGCTAAACGTCTCGATGAAGGAGTAAATTCTTTGATACTTTATTTCACTGATAAACGTTTTATGATGTTACTCATTGGAGTTTATCACGTGGCAATAAACTTGGAACCCAGTGAACGAAACCTTTATAAGGTCTATCTGTAAATATTGCTGACAAGGAAGGACTAGAGAAATTCCATCCATTATCAAACCTATAATCATACTTCAGATTAGACTCCATAAGTGTGATCGCTCACAAATTAATTTTCCATTATCAAATTACGCGACAAGCGAAACAATATTTTTTGTTGGAAATAACTTATGAATTAACGGTGGAGCCGTTCTCTCGTAACTGTAGCGTAACTGAGCTAAGAAAAAAAATCAACTAAAAAATGCAAACGGTCAGTAACATGCTTCAAGCTCATTATTCACACATCAAGCCACCTTTTTGCGGCAGTGAGATCTGATGGGAAAAACTTGGAAGTTGCGTAAGGATTTCTTATAAAAACATCTTAGACGCAACGGAAAAAAAAAAAAAAAAATAAAATAAAAAAACAGCCACAAAAAACGAAGGGGCTGGACAGTTTTGGGAAGGTACGGGTCAGTTTTTCTTAGCGGACAATCCCTTCTCACATAGGTAAGCGTTGGTGAAGGTACAGATTTTCTCAAGGGTGGTTTAATGGAGTGACAACTAAGTATAATGAACGAGGAGAAAGGTGAAAAAAAAATTGTGTTAGGCCAGTTGTGTGTTGGAAGTGGTGGACATTCTCACTCAGTCCATGCGTCCGAGAAGCTGTTACAATACGGGCTTCTAGCGAGGACCTAGATTTGGTTGCATTTTTGGGAGAGGACTGATAAAAAACGGCTGGGAGCCGTCTGTCCGATGAAGGAGAGGCAGAGGGAGAGAAAAAAATTCTTTTGGATTCCTTCTTCACCCTTCGGAGGTACCGTACGGAGAGTTTTTTCTTGTTCTTTTTTCTCTCGCCATAGTCCGCTCCCTTGTAAATGGTAGCAAGGTTGGGAATGGTAATCAGTTTATAAAAAAACAAACAAACAAAAGAATAACTGTCCTGATGATATGGACAGTAATTTTACATTAATTTAAACGAAAACGCGTGAAATTAGTGCATTTGTATCTTTGCTCTTTTCTGAAAACATAAAATAATGCGATGTCCCAGTGACCGTCAATAGAATTACACAAATCCTCGTTGAATTTCAACTTTTATAGTCTCTCAAAATCTGTGGCGCACCAAAAGGTGTGTGTGTGTGTGTGTGGGGGGGGCTTTAGATCTTCTCCCCCTAGAAGCCAAAGATAGTTATTAAAAATACAGCTTTTACTACTCTTCTACATTAACGAAAGTATTGTAATATATATAATGTTTACGTTATAAATATTAATAATAAAACTAATTAACAAATAACAATACATTTTATATTCAGCATATACGAAACATTCTTCAAAATCTCTTGAGCAAAATTCACATACTTTTCGGTTTATAGGTTTCCGTTGAGAATTATGTCTGACGAGTTTTATTGATTATTCATTCTACATAAGTCGCTGAAGTTAAGACTTATTAAATTAAGCATTATATAACAAAAGCATTATAAATAAAAGCATTCAAATACAAAAGAGAGATACAAAAATTAAGCGGGAAAGTGAAAAGAAGAAAAAATAAAATGAATGTCTGCTGTTGATGCGACTTAAAATAAAATTAATTAAAAAAATGAATGAGATGAAAAAAACACAACAAGAAGCAAAGAAGACAGCCCAAGAAAGGAAGATGAAGAGTAAAGAGTAATAATCATCTAGGCGGAAAGAAAGGAAAATAAATTAAGAAAGAAGAAAAAGAAGAGCTAAAAACAGGGGGAAGATGGCAAATAAAACAGAATAAAGAAAGATGATGAAGTAGAAAAGGAAAATAATAGGGAAAAGAAATGAAAAGAGAAGAAATTACGACGAAAAGACTGACGAGGTAAAAGGAAAAAGAAAGGAGAAGAAAAAGAAAAGGGAAGAAAAAGAAAAGAGAGGACAAGGAAAGGAGAGGAAAAGAGAGGATTGGAAAAAGAAAGGAGAAGAAAAAGAAAAGAGAGGAAAAGAGTGGATTGGAAAAAGAAAGGAGAAGAAAAAGAAAAGAAAAAAAGAAAAGGAGAGTAAAAAGAAAGGAGAGCAGAAAAGAAACAAGGAGTGAAAAATTAAAAGACAGAAAAGAGAAGAGAATGACAGCAAAATTGCCAAGTAGGTAGGAATGAGTGAGCAGCGGGGTCCCTCTTCCCAGAGCGCTTGCGCAGCGTGGGTGGGTGGGTGCTGGGCGGGAGGGAGCGGAGCGCACACCGCCAGGCGAGGCGAGGCGAGGCGAGGCGAGGCGAGACGCGACAAGGCGGGCGCTTGCGCACACACGAATCGCCCCAAAGCCACACAATAAAGCAGATAACAGCGCAGCGCTTGCGCAACCACCCACAGGTGAGCTCACCACCCAGGGCCCCGCTTGCGATGGCTCCGTGGCAACGCCGTTCCATCCGCAGCGGCGCGGAGCGGGACATCCTAGGTTCGAGACCCGACGGTGGCAGGATTTTCGACACAGCAAGGTCGAATTCTGTCGCTGTTTGGAGGACATTTCTAGGTTGACTGATTGTAGTGATTCCGAATGAGTCAATTGCTAAGGTCATTAGACCCGGAAGTGTAGTGAAGTTTTTTCCTCGTGAGGAGAGTTGGCTTTCCCCGCTGGATGGCGAGATCCGGCGTTGACCTACCCTCGACTAGCGGGGTTTTCCTCAACCAGGTACCTCTTACCAGCCGGGCACTACCAAAACCGGGCCAACATCTAAGCTCCCGACCGGTCTCCCGGAATATGTGGTAGTGTAGTGCATGTTAGTGTAAGTGTGTATGTAAAGGGAGAGGATAGGACAAGGAAGAAGAAGGAAAAATCGCGAGCGGTTTGTGGCCCGTTTGTTAGGGTACTGCTCCAGCATTTGCCTGCTGTTGATCGGAGAAACCACGGAAAACTACAAATCAGAGCAACCGGCCTCCAGACAGCGACTGAATTCGTCCTAGCTGACAAGCTGGTATCGAAAATCTTGCCACTGTCGGGACTCGAATCTAGAACCTCCGGGTTTGAGGCATTGCAGTGACATCAGTTGTAGGGAGAATTCTGGCGGCTGGCTGCTCTGGTCGGTAGTTTTCCGTGGTTTCTCCGATCAACACCATGCGAGTGCCGGAGCAGTATCCTAACAAACGGGTCACCAACCGCGCGCGATTTTTCCTACCTCTGTCTTGTCCTTTATTCACCACTTACTTACATACATACACACGTCCGCTCGCGTGTACATTCACTACACTACGAAACAGGTCAGGAGACCAGTCGGGAGCTTATGGCTTGGCTGGACTGGGGCGTTCGCGTTGGGAAGGATACTTGTATTGTGTAGTGAAGGAACTGGTTGGTAGAAGCTCTCAGTGTGTGCTTACGTGTAATACATGTATGGGTTAGAGTGTATGGGTAAAGATGAGGTCCGACAAGGAAGAAGAATATAGAATCGTGGCCCGTTTGATAGAATATTGCTCTGGCATTCGCCTGATGTTGACCAGAGAAACCACGGAAAATACCGGCCAGAGACGCCGATCACTCGAATTCTCCTTCAGACAGTGGCTGAATTCGACCTAGCTGTGTAGAAAATATATAAAATCTTGGCTCCCACCTTCATGACTCGAATCCTAGGACCTTACATTTAGAAGTATTGCAGTGGCATCAGTTGATATTCTGAGCCACATAACTTGGTTGTCTTCTTGTTGAATATTGTTCACTTGTCTCTTTCACAGATAGTAAGAAAAATGAAAGCAATGTTTTCGTCATACCATCACAGGTTGTTCACGATTTTGTCGACCACCCTTGGAGAAAATAACCAAATGCACACTATGGAACAGCATTTTGTCGGCTCAAGACAGATACATAAAACGAGAGCTTGGCAACGAATGGACAATTGATGAATTATTGTCACTTGGTGCGCAATTGTTTAGAAATTGACGAGGGTGGCGACGAAGGATCATTAGAATAATGGGGGTGAATATACAGTAGTTGGTCGGTCGATTTCTTATACGGCAGCTAGAAAATTGAAATTCACTATCTTGGCTCAGTAGCAAGAAACTAAGTTTGGTTTGAAGACAATGTGAAATTATGAAATTCAAATAATATGGTTGAAGACAAAAAAAGTAAATGTAAATAAAAGATTCTGGTATCAATAATATGTATATTTTCACTTAAGATCTTTTCGATCACGCAGCGATCATCATCAGAGCTATCTGAAAAAATAACAGGAATAGATGAAATATAACAATTAAAAATTACACAAATTATTTACAAATTAATGTATATGAAATGTAGTTGCGTAAGTAAACTGGATCTTCGTACCTTGCAGCTTCTGAGTGGAAAACGAAGTTCTGAGGTTTTTAGTGTGTGTGGCTCGCATAAGAAGACAGGGCGTCGGTCGGATGTGTGTGGGGCAAAAAATGTAATTCCCAATGAAAAAAACATGTAAATTCTTTTAATTACAATTTATTGCAATACTGTTAAAATTATACGAATGTCTCTCGTAATTACTACGGTTTTTGAATAGTTATTAATGTATTTTTCTTTTTTTGTTAAGAATGTTATAATGTATTTGCTGTTTTTGCATGTTTTACATTCGTTTTGGCAAGATGTGCTATGTACCTCATCTAAATATGTAAATAGTTTTTATTTTATTTTTATTTTTACTACGTCTTCACGTTGGTTATGAGGATGTACAGTAGAGTTTTAAGTTAATGGTTTGTATGTATGTTATCGCACCTGAGGGTGGAAACAAGAAATCTCCGAAACGTTGTGAAGGAGCTTGTAGCAGTTTTGCAAATACTTATGAATATAACTGATGATTCATAAATAAATGTATTTCTCTCTAATATATTGATTAATTTATGATTTTTTTCGTGTTTCTGGGCGCGTCAACGGCTTTGGTCATTCGTCCCATTAGTGTAGTGCATATTATTTTCTCGGGAGATGGCGGTGATCTTCCCCCGCTGGATGGCGAGATCCGGCGCCGACCTACCGTCGGCTAGTGGGGTTTCCCCCTAACCAAGACTCTCCCAGCAGCGGGGCACCGCCCCAGCCGGGACAAGCTCTAAGCTCCCGACCGGTCTCCCGCGATATGTGGTAGTGTAGTGCATGTTAGTGTAAGTGTGGGTGCAAGGGTAGGGGATAGGACAAGGAAGGTGAAGGAAAGATCGCGCGCGGTCCGTGGCCCTTTTATTAGGGTACTGCTCCGGCATTCGCCTGGTGTTGAATGGGAAAACCACAGAAAACTATCGATCAGAGCAGCCGGCCGCTAGAATTCTCCTCCTGACAGCGACTGAATTCGACCTAGCTGAAAAACTAGTGTCGAAAATCCTGCCGCCGGCAGGAGTCGAACCTAGGACCTCCCGCTCAGAGTCTTGAATAGATTGATGCCATAGTTTTATATTGAACATATGCAAAAATAGACAACTATTGTACTCCACAATAGTTTGTTTTTGTTCAACTTTTTGGTTACGTCACTTATTTTGTGATTCAAGGAGACTCTCCAACCAATAGCTTTTATCACAAAATTATAAAGGAGTAAACTTCTCGCTTTCTTCTGCATCCTCATTTTTGAATTGCTCTCAATTTCGTGCTGGGCACAACTGCTCTGCACATTGTGGCAACGAAGCTCCTTCCACAGCTGTAAACGTCATGTCCTCATGTTGTTCTGTGTGCCAGGTCTTAGCGTCTTTCTTATCTGCGTGACAGTGTTTAACATGTTCTTTAGTGGACAATGGGGGCGCGATAAGTAATTTAGAACATGAGCATTTGCTTCTCGAGAATTTACTCATAAATCTAGGAATGGACATAAGCCTCTTGGAAACAAAGGGGGGCCCATAAACATGAACCATAAATTCACGTCTGAGATAGCCAAAAGAGGGGAGAATTTTCCACGTGAATCACAGCCTTTTTTTGTATTTGGTTGGAAGCGTTGTGCGGTTGGGCAATGAAGTGACGTACATAGTTCCATCAAAATCCTACAATAGAAGATGGATTAGATTAAGGTTGTTACTAGAAATCAAAGGAACAGCAAATACACGTCCAGTAATTCCATCAAAGGAAAATTGAAAATCATGAAATGTTACTAATAAAATGAAACATTTTTTGCGTTCAAATTTACTTCAATAATGTCGTATTACATGTTTTAATCCTTGACCTCACAATAATGTGAAAAGTCAATTTGAAACAAAAGGAAGAAATATAACTTCTAGTGTGAGTGACATTCTAGAATATTTACGCAAGGAAGACACACGCAATTTAAAGGAATAGAAATTTAATCTGTCGCATATGTAGGAAGATATGCTTTTTTGTGGTGTTTATTTGGTGATAATATGCTGATATTGTGTGATAAGATACAATAGTTACTACCTTGTTTTTATGTAGATTATAATAGAAATTGTTTTTCAAACTCACAAGACCTGAACGTTATGAAGTTTGGTTGGTCATCAAATCTTTTCGCCTAAAGATTCAAATACATTAGAAATTTGAATTTAAAAATTATTTTTGGGAGAATATTATTCGTGATTTTTACTTTTTGATTTTTGTAAACACTTTGTAAAGATTCTAGTGATGAGAGAAAAGAATTGCCCCGCAAAATGTATTCAATTAAAATGCTTTTCTAAGTATTCAAAACGTCAGCTTTGCAATTAGACCTAACCAGGATGTGTGACTCATCCTGCCATCTATCGGACTCTTTAAAAGTTACAATACTTAAAAATATTATCTCAAACAACGCTACAATATCGCAATGTGGAAAAGGCGGGATCCTGCGATGTAATGTTTTACAAGTACCGCTACCTCAAATGGATTTTAAAGAAATACATTTAAAATCATTTATATATAAAAAGCAACAATCAGAATATTTGAATACGAAATTAACCTACTCCTGGTGTAGAGAGCGCTTCCTAGCAGCGGGAATAGTAAGCAATCAAAAAGAAAAAGTGATAGAAAAACTGACCATTCTGCAATAGCCGTGGCGATGTGTTGAAACTGAAGCTGCTCTAGGCAGAGAGTTTCTCTCGAGTTATATTTAAAAAAATTATTCATTCGTTCAAAATTTATTAAGACATCACATTTTGGCATAAAACATTTTTGAAATAAATGTTTAAAAATAATACACTTATCAAGGCAAAATGAGTGTATAAACATATTAAAAGAAGGTACGAGAACATATTCGCATATACCACAAATGCACCGCTATAACAAAATATACGTAATAATACATAGTGCTTTAATAGTGGTATTGAATTCGTGGGTATTGAAATGAGAAACGTTAGATCAATTCTTCAATTATTAGAAAGGAAAATAAGGCGTGGAATATTAACACTTTAGGTAGTTTAATACACACCATTTGCCCAAATTCACGACTCCCTCGAGTATTAGAACTTCCTGTATTTTTTTCATGTATGAATAAGTTCACCGTTAAACATACCTAAAATTTTCAATGAATTTTTATTCCCGAAATTCCATTTTATTTTGGTATTTTTGTGGTTTTATTGTGTGTAAGAAAACTGTGGGGACACTGAAGCCTTAGAATAAAGAAAAGTACTGATATAGAAATCTGAAAATCTTTGCTTCACGTTCAAACCACAATTTCTTAATTATATTCTTCGAGGGACAAACCAGGCCCTGATCCATTTTCAACGATATTAAATGAAATGTGGCTATCCAAAAGAAAAGTCAGGATCTTGGCCTTTTGAGGCTCTTTCTAGTTAAATTTGTGTCTTTCTAGGTACTCTACATTTCATTGTTTGTGTTCGTATACGTTTATAAAATGTCTGAAAATAATATGAATTTCTCTTTCTTTTTGACTAGCTATCTATTGAATTTTTATAATGAATGTGAATGAATTCTTTTAGAGCAAGTTTTATAGCAAATTTTATAGCACGAGTAAAAAAATAGCTATACTGTTGTGTAACCTTAATCACACAGCGAAGAGGGCGCTATCTGTTATCGAACAAAAACACCTCGTTCGATAGTACATATTCTCGAAGTTTACGACAATCGTACCATCGACCGTGGTAGAACGAACTTCCTAAAACCACGCCTCCCAGTCTACTTTCACAGACTGACTTCACGCAATCGGGAAATCTAATATCTAGAGTGTGGAAGCGAAATCTGTCTGTTTAAAAATCCACAAAATGTGTCAAATATCATGTAAGTAAAACCATCATTTCATAATTTGTTATAAAAATTGTCAGGAATTGTGAATTGCCAAATGCTGTAAAAAACAAAATAAATTGATAAATGAAATACTAAAAATAATAACTAATACATTATTTCGTTTTACAGTATTAGTATTCCAAATTCCACGAACCGATCGTATTACAGGAGCCCAATTGGATTAACGAGAACGGGGAAAATGTTTGCTTTTTGCATTTAATGAATCTTTTTACCTTCTGAGACCATTGATGGATGTATATTTTTCACAATAGACAGTTCTATTGTGAAAATTTTTTCACAATAGACAATTCTGTGATGCAACCATGTTATTTTGTGCGGATGAACAGTGAACTAAACGAAATGAAAAAAAAATGTTCTTTAAAATTGTTCTTTTTCTATTTGAATTTTACCAGGAGATACACTTGAAAGAGAAGGTATTGGAATCTAGCCCCAAACTAGTTAAATTATTTTTGTTGTTAAGGAAAGCGTTATACCATCACAAATTAGAAATAAGAACTTTATTATTGTTGTTTGTTGTCCATTAAAAATCACACACAACAAGATAAATAGCTAGTAAAAAATGCATATGAATGTAGCTTTCCATAATTACTTTTAAGCATCAACTAAAAAACTTCAGCGCAAAATAAAATACTGTCAGAGTCTCATGAAAAGAGGATACCGTTGAAACAATTATTTCTCTTGCCTCTAAAAAGTTACATTTTATTCTCAATGAAGTTCTTCTCAGATGTTGAACTTAACATCCAAAATTCAGATAATTTCCAACCAAATACATCCAGATTATGGACCTAACTTCTTAGCCTCTCTTCTCCGTCAGAAACACAGATAACTCAACAAAACTCCTCCTCCGGAGACCTCAAAGGTTTGTCACCGGACAACTCACGCAGAAGAGGAAAAAAAACGCAACACAGGAGCAGCACCGCACAGAGAGAAGCACCGACTAAGAACAAAGAGTAAAGACAACCTCGCCAACGAAGAGGGCACTATCTAGCATCGGCCGGCGGAACGTCCCGCGAAACAAAACACGGTTGAACTTCTGCCCTCGCGGGCGCGGGCGGGGTGCTTTCACAAAGAGAGCAGGCAGCTTCCTTCCTAACTTCCGGTAGTGGGCGCTCTAAAACTCGACCGCGTGGCGCCGCGGACAAAAGTTTGGCCGCCGACAAAAGAGAATCGCACCGCGACAAGGGACGAGCGGGGCCCGCAGGTTTCGTAGTATGCGGAGCTGCATCTCGAGTTTGCGAGAGGGGGGGGTATAGGGTGCTCCGCTGGTTTAATGGGCTACAGTGCGGGAAGTAGTTAAAAATGGGCGTGATATTATATTCTTACATTTTTGACAATGGGATCTACTGTTTAGGTACGGCATAGGAAAGGTAAGAAAAGTAATTTACCGAACAAGAAAAAAAAATCTGGAATTTAATTTATTTAGTACACAGATTGTGATTGCACAAAATAAATAGACACCGTGGATACTTATTCCTCGGCCCAAGTTATTTTCGTAAAGGTATAGCTAGTGTCTGAACCTGTAGAAAAATCATGCAACATACAATACAAAATTTTAAATTAAACATTCTTTGAACTAATTAATGAATAAATAGGCAATACATTATTTCATCGATTGAAACAAAAACAAGAAAATTTAAATGTAATAGTTGAATATTACACGTTTGTTCGAAACGTAACAAATTTTCCGTTGCTTGAAACGATAATGGGTGCCAGTGCCGCGCTCTAAAACTGGCGTCGCGCTGACAAAAGAATGGCGGCGGCAAAAGAGGATCGCGGCGTGACAAGGGACGAGCGGGGTCCGCCAGTTTCGTAGTATGTGGAGCTTCATCTCGAGTTGGGGGAGGGGGGGATTGGCTACAGTGAGAAAAGTAGTTGCAAATGGGTGTCACTTCACACATTTTTGAAAGTGTGATTTATTGTTTAGTTAAGAGGAAAGGTAAGAAAAGAAGTAATTTACCGAACAAGAGATAAAAGTTCTGAAATTTCATTTCATTTATTTATACAGATTGAGATTACTCAAAATAAATACTACGACATCGTGGGTACGTATTTCTCGCCCCTAGCTATTTTCGCAACGTGTACAAAATCGTGCAATATATAAAAGACAGGTTTAAATTAAACTTACTTTGAATTAAATAATGCATAAAATGGGCAATACATTGTTTTATCAATTTAATCACAAACAAGAAAATTTACATGCAATATTGAAATATTACACATGGGTTCAAAACGTAACAAATCTTACGTTGTTTAAAAAGATAGTGCACGCCAGCAGCGCCCTCTAAAACTGGGGTCCCGCGGACAAACGTTTGACCGCCGACGAAAGAGAATCGCATCCTGACCAGGGAGGAGCGGGGTCCTAGAGTTTCGTAATATGCAGTACTTCATCTCGAGTTGGCAGGGAGGGCTGTTACAGGGAGGCCCTGAGCCAATGGGCTATAGTGCGGGAAATAGTTGAAAATGGGTGTTACTTTACATCTTTTTGAAAGTGAGATCTATTGTTTTGATACTGAAGCGGAAAAGTAATTTACGAAACAATCTGGAATGCAGTACACTATTTTATTCATTAGGTAGCAAAATATAAAAACAAATAAGAAAATTTAAATGTAAGATTCAAATTTTGCTTCAAAAGAACACATTTATCGCAGTTTAAAAATATATATCAATTTTAGATATCAATAATTCAAACAAAATTCATATTAAGAAATGTATAAATATATATTAATTACCATACTAAGCGTCGTTTTAAATTGAAATACTAATTTATTTTTGACTTGTTTTGTTTTATTGATTAATTCATTGTGAATTGATTGTGAATATATTTCTTTTTTTGGTTTAAAACTATTGTTGTTCAGGAATCATTATGAAGATTTTTGTCATGGAAATGTGAAGAAATTGCCCCATTGTGATTTCCTAAATTGTAAGTAGCAGTGAAATAAATGTCTCAATCATCTATACGATTTTAAAGCAATAAAAGAAAGTCAATTTATAATAGCTATACAAACTGACAACGAAACCAGCAGCAGGGACGAGGGAGAGAGTGGGGTGGCGTTGGTAGGGGAGATAGTGGTAGTAACAGGGCGGTAACGGAGACATGATGCGAGCGGGGGTGTGAGCGGGGGTGTGAGCGGGGGTGTGAGCGGGGGTGAGCGAGAGTGAGGCAGGGAGTGGCGAGCAGGGAGTGAGCGGGAGTGTGAGCAGCGGATTGTGAGCAGGGTGAGCGAGGTGAGCGGGGTGTGAGCGGGGGTGTGAGCCAGGGGTGTGAGCGGGGGGGTGGCGAGCAGGGGTGTGAGCGGGGAACAGGAGCGGGGAGTTTGAGCAGGGAGGTGTGAGCGGGGGGTATGAGCAGGGAGTGGGAGCAGGGGTCGGAGCGGGGTCGGGCGGCGGGGTCAGGGCGGGGGGTCGGGAGCGGGGTCAGGGAGCGGGGGTCAGGAGAGGGGTCAGGAGCGGGGTCGGGAGCGAGAGGGGGTCAGGAGCGGGGGTCAGGAGCAGGGGTCAGGGGCAGGGGTCGGGAGACATGGTCAGGAGGCAGGGGTCAGGAGCGGGGGTCAGGGAGCTGGCAGGGTCAGGAGCAGGGGTCGGGAGCGGGGGTCGGGAGCGGGGGTCGGGAGCGGGGGTCGGGAGCGGGGGTCGGGAGCGGGGGTCGGGAGCGGGGGTCGGGAGTGGGGGTCAAGAGCGGGGGAGGGTTGGGAGCGTGGCCGATGCGGGGCGATGGAGGGAGCGGGCTTGGGTGTGAGGGCGCGGGCGGGTGTGGGATCGGATGCCGAGGCGGGGGTGAAGGCAGCGGCGGTGGGGACGGTGACGCGGGTGATGGGGGGAGGGGGCTCTGCCGGGGGCGAGAGCACCAGCACACAGGGCAGCGGGCTGCGCTATCGCCCAAGACATCTGCCTGCAGCCTTGCGCTCCGGCCGCCTGGAAGGAGGCCCGAGGGGAGCTTTAAGAAATGCGGGCAGACCCAGCGCGCAGTCCGTGTATGCGATTACAAGACGCCCTCAAACGACGCTGCCAAGTGGTGTCATAGGGAGCCCAGAGAAAATTATTTTCAATACTCAATGCAACAATGGTAATTCTGTTACACCTCATGAAGATTGTAGTTTTGAAATATCTATATTCAGGGAGAATAAATGTTCGATTATCTTTAGTAATTTGTCTGATATTTAAAAAAATAAGGTATTCTGCCATGGCTTCGTTTAGAGCTTCCACTGGACCGATTGTTGTATTTTTTTCTTTTAAATGGAAGAATATGATTCCTAGATGTGTTATCAGATATTGTTTGTATTGATTCACCACCATTTACGGTGTAAATTAATTAATTAAATCATTCTTTAATGGTACGCTTATCAATAGTCAATTGTTTTCTTTCAACGGATGTCAGTTTCAAAATCGATATATATGAGTTGATAAAGCGTGTCCACGCTGCTTGATGTTTTGTTTTGATTGTTGAGATTTGTTTACAATTCGTCAAGGTTTTGTTTCAGTGTAATAATTGCATTGTGGTGTTGACAGCTTACATGTATTTGCTTCTGTGGTGTATTTTGTAGAGAACATTCGCACAGAGGGTTTTGCTCGGTTGTACTTTCGTGAAGTTGTTTACAGGTTATGTTGAACTCCGAGTCGTTGTCCACACGCCCCAAAAGACGCAAACGTTCATTAACTGGTTGCAGCGAAAGAGAAAGTCAGCGTAGGTGTCGTGATAGTGAGGTCATTTCGTTTTCTATTGGGTCATTGTCTATGAAATGTCAGTTTTGTTCTGCTTTGTACTTTCCATGTGAGAGAAATTCTGCAAACGATTTACTCTGTGTTGCTTAAATGGAAAAATAAGTATACCTTCGAGCAATATGCCAGAAGGAATCAGTTGTTTATAGGAGATGATGACACATCAAAAACCTTTAAAAATAATATCCTTCAGTATAATAGTGCTATATCGTTTGTTCCATTACATTCTCACCTGGTCATGAGCCATACGTGTTCAAAATTTTGGGAACTCCACATCACAGAATATCTTCGTTATACTCTGAAGATCCAAACAATGCAATATATTGTAAACATTAGTCTGGGTACAGTATTTTACACTTATCACAGATCTCACCGTCAAATTTTGACGGGTTCTCACGAGTTTGTCTGAAAATAATTCAATATATTTATTAATAATTGTAATAAAACAATAAACACTGTATATGAGGTGTATATGGGGTGATGTTTAAATTGAGCTTTTTTGAGAGGGGGAGGGTACTACAGATTCACTACTCTTCTGTTTTAATTTACATTATTGAATTACGAATCAAGGTAACAATTAATTAAGATGGTTAGCAACATTTCAAACTAGAAACATTCACTCCCTAGTAATTGAAAATGTATTTGTGTCCGAAAAAAAATATAGATGTGGTTTTTAGTATTGTTGAAAAAATAACAAATCTACCCTTTCTCCCGTGTTTCTCCTTCATCAAGCAAAAATAAAGTTCTAAAAAAAAGTGCATAAACTGAAGCTACATTTTTGAATACAGAAATAATATAAGGGCATATCTCAGCACTTGCTCAACAGATAAAGGGAAAGTGAACAAAAGCATGTTTGAGATGCAAATTTGAAACTGGTGTTTGCAACGTTTTGCATCACACGATTAGAATTTGGTAAATAAATGAAGAGGAGACAAAACATCCTGATCGAGATGAATTTTCTTGCTGCACGGCAGGGTGTCGCAGATGTATGTTCCAAAATATTCAAAAGTTTTTCTTTTAATATAGTATTTGTTGTGCAAGTTTATGATTTATTTTATCCATCCTCCGTAATGAATTCGAAAAAATACTCAGTGTCTAACAGTTAGCATAGAGAATTGTAGTAACTATAATTATTTCGATATTACAAAATAATATCACTTGTCGAGAATGGGAATATGGGAAATTGTGAGAAATTGGTTGGAACACCAAGATAAAGAGGTCTTTGCAGCTGGGATAAAAAAGCTGGTAACCCGGTGGGACACGTGCATAAATGTTGATGGACATTATATTGAAAAGTAGGAAAAGTCCTGTTTTGTAAAGGTAAACATTTATTTCTCCAGACGAATTTGTCTCTTTAATTATCGAATGCCCTCGTAATTCTGCGAAAATTTTAATTTTGTATAGGTAGTATAGGTAATTCTCATTTAAATAATCGTTTGCAACTTTGCGAAAACTTTCATTTTGAATAAAGTTGTGTAAGCAATTTCAATTAGGGTAAATGTGGAAGCAAATTTTCACACTGCTGAAGCGTGAGGCCTTTACCCTTGAAGGGATTTTGTAGGTTCTATAAATAAATAAATATTTTTGAATATGCATCATAGACATCAGGGGGGATTAGGTGGCTCAGGGCATCAACTAATGAACTGACGTCACTGCACTGCCACCTTCTGTAATTCGAACATGCAGTACACTTACAGGGCTACTGACCATAGCAGTTGACGCACACGGTATCACGAAATAATTAATTAATCAATGAAGTATGGCAGGAAAACCGGAGCGGAGTGGCTGGAGGGTTGTTTTGTATCTAATGAACGAATAAACCCGCAACACAATGTACACACACGTGGATGTCAGCGACCGTTGGTATCTCCAAAAAATTCAGCTGCCACTTTTTCACTTACCCAACGTTACTGCCCGTTTGCCGCTCTCTTACCCTCTCTCTCTCTCCCTCTCTCTCCCCCTCTCTCCCTCTCTCTCCCTCTCTCTCTCCCTCTCTCTCTCCCTCTCTCTCTCTCCCTCTCTCTCTCTCCCTCTCTCTCCCTCCCTCTCTCCATCCCTATTTCCTCCCCCCTCCCCTCCCTTCCCATCTCTCTTTCTCTCTCCCTTTCCCTCTCTCTCTCTCTCTCCCTCTCTCTCCCTCCCCCCCTCTCTCTCTCTCTCCCTCGAGGTAATATTAAATAAAACACATTAAATTCCAAAACAAAGAAAATATCTTGTTTGTAAGTTCTTGTAAACAAATTAATCGGCAAACAATTACCTGCTCCGCTTTGGCGGATATTTTGTACCGAAATCTAGAACCACCGATTAATTTTATCAAATACCTTCCCCAAGGTTTCGCCAGTCTTCTATTCTTCCGAAGACCCTACTATTTGGTACTTAAAACAGAGTACCAGATAAATATTTCGACATTAATTCAGGCATTCATTTATTACGTATTCCAGCCTGTGTCTCTGTAAACAAATGTGCGTCAATAGCAACCGACACAACATCCCTCAATTTTCTTTCTTCCAAGTAGCTTGGTTGATTGATTAATAGTAATTCCGGGCGCGTCAACAGCTTAGGTTATTAGTCCCGTAAGTGTAGTGTATGCTTTTTTCCCTCGGGAGATGGCGGTGATCTTCCCCCGCTGGATGGCGAGATCCAGCTCCGACATACCGTCGGCTAGTGGTGTTTCCCCCTAACCAGGACACTTCCACTAGCAGGGCACCGCCCGAGTCGGGACAAGCTCTAACCTACCGACCGGTCTCCCGGAATATGTGGTAGTGTAGTGCATGTTAGGGTAAGTGTGTCTGTAAGAGGAGAGGATAGGACAAGGAAGAGGTAGGGAAGATCGCGCGCGGACCGTGGCTCGTTGGTTAAGGCACTGCTACAGCATTCCCTTGGTGTTAATCGGAGAAACCACGGAAAACTACCGATCGGAGAAGCCGTCCGCTAGAATTCTCCTCCAGACAGCAGCTGAATTCGACCTAGCTGAAAAGCTAGTGTCGAAAATCCTGCCGCCGTCAGAACTCGAACCTAGGGCCTCCCGGTCAGAGGCGCTGCAGCGACATCAGTAGATGCCCCAAGCCACATTACGAGCTGATTCCCTCGTACCAAGTGTTGTGTGTTGGTATCGTAACGCGGGGAGTGGAGAGGGCCAGTGGCCGCCCGGTGCGGGTGCTGAGAGCCGTGTGGGTGCAGGGGCGTTCCGCTTGGCAGCCCCTCCCACCCCCACCCCCACCCCCTGCCCCGGCGGTCAGCGCCTTCCGACGCGAGAACAATCCTCGGAAGCCACCGCAGGGAGGGGGCCACTAATTGGTGTGGCGGACACGTGGAGGCCGCGGCCGCACGCGAGACACCGAATGCACAGCCTTCCAAAGATAGAGGTAGCACACCCAAAATATACACAAAATTAATGGCTACTTGAGTGCCCTGTTCCCGTGTTCTAGGCTTTTGTGGGCCACTGCTTGGTGTAAATATTCCTTTTTTACTCTGAATATTGGAGTAGGAATGCTTGAATACATTTTTCTAGAGACTAAATTTTGCATAAGATTCGTATTTTTCTGACGTTTGAATACTCATGCATGCCCATAACAACGTATGAGGCAGGGGAGGGGGCCACTAATTGGTGTGGCGGACACGTGGAGACCGCGGCCGCACGCGAGGCACCTCTCCCCCTTCCGAATGCACAGCCTTCCACAGATAGCGACTGCAAACCCAAACAAATATATGCATGTTATAATATCGATTTTTCTGCTAAATATTATCTATGTTTTAGAAACATGGATGTTTCTTGCCATCCCTATCTATTTCCGACCGGGAGCGGTAGCTCAGTGAATGAACTGATGTCACTGCAGCGCCTCTGACCAGGAGGTCCTAGGTTCGAGTTCTAACGGCAGCAGGATTTTCGACACTAGCTTTTCAGCTAGGTCGAATTCTGTCGCTGCCTGGAGGAGAATCCTGGCGGCCGGCTGCTCTGATCGGTAGTTTTCCGTGGTTTCTCCGATCAACACCAGGTCAATGCCGGAGCAGTACCCTATAAAACGGGCCACGGACCGCGCGCTATCTTTCCTTCCTCTTCCTTGTTCTATCCTCTCCCCTTACATACACACTACCATGCACTACACTACCACACATGCCGGGAGACCGGTCGGGGGCTTAGAGCTTGTCCCGGCTGGGGCGGTGCCCCGCTGGTGGGAGAGTCCTGGTTAGGGGGAAACTCCTCTAGCCGACGGTAGGTCGGCGCCGAATCTCGCCATCCAGTGGGGGAATATCACCGCCATCTCCAGAGAAAAAACATGCAATACACTAACGGGACTAATAACCAAAGCTGTTGACGCAAAAAAATGGAAACGCGAAAAAATCAGTCATCTATTTTCGAAATTTAGGCCCTTTCTAGGCACAACTAGCTTTGGTCTAAAAATGCAACAGCATTGATATTTTCTAGCTTTACCTTTAACAACTTGAATATTGTAATATAAATGCTTGAATAATTTTTTTTTCCAGAACCAAACATATTAGCCTTAAATATTGGATAATGTGTCGTATTTTTTCTGAATTTTGAATTTGCATGTATGCCCATAAGAACATATGAGGCAGGGGAGAGGGACGAGGTGGAGGTAGGGGGATGGCCACTAATTGGTGTGGCGGACACGTGGAGGCCGTGTCCGTACGGGAGACACCGCTCCCTCTTGCAGGCCCTCCGACTGCACAGACATCCAACGATAGCCATAGCAGACCCAAACAGATATATCGATGTTTCTGCTAGAAAATATCAATGTTTTACAAACATCGATGGTTTTTGCCATCCCTACCTATTTCCGAATTTTAGGCTCTTGTGAGCACAGTAAGCTCGGAATTAAATATGCTGTTTTAAAGTGTACAACCCTGAATATTGCAATAGAAATGCTTGAATACTTTTTGTAGAGCCTAAAATTAGCTTTAAAATTTGGATGATGTGTCGTATTTTTCTGACGTTTGAATTCGCATGTATGCTCATAAGATGGTATGAGGTAGGGGAGGGGGAGGGCCACTAATTAGTCTGGCGGCTGCACGCGAGACACCGCTCCCTGTTCCACGCCGTCCGACTGCACAGACATCCAAAGATAGCGATAGCAGAACGTGGACACGTGGAGTCACCACTTGCCCTTCCACACCGTCCAACTGCACAGCCTTTCAAAGATACCAGCGCCCAGTAACAAAACAAAACCAAATCGTATCCAAAATTAATGGCTAATTAGGTGCCATATTCCCGAATTTTAAACCTTTGTGGATCTGCCAAAATCGTGGGCTTTGTTAGTTTTGGTCTAAAAATACGTTTTTTTTATTTTATACAATCCTGAATTTGGGAATATAAAGGATCGTGATATTATTTTCTCTAGAGTCTAAAATTAGCCTACAAATTTGGGTACAGCATCGTATTCGTTCTGACGTTTTTTGAGTTTCCATTTATGCGCGCCTACAGGCACGTATTGTGTATCTAAGATGGACAAATTAATACTTTTCCAGCAATGGACATCAAGTATCTCTAAGGAAGACGATCCCGGCATCACAACGTCAATTTGGGCTGTGTCGTTCGCAGCATTTTTTTAAATGGTGTTCGGGTGGCCGAGCTAAGTGTAAAAAAACAACTTTTTTTTGAAGTGAGAACATGTATTCATTAGCACAATCTTGAACTTGTGTCATTGGTTGTTGTACTAGTGTCTTGTACTAATGTCATTGGTTGCCGCTTATTACAACAAAAACTGAAGTGATAAAGCATATCAGTGCCGGCCCGGTGGCTAGGATCGCTAAGGGAGTAGTGTTGTAGTGATCTTCGACCGAAGGGTTGCGGATTCGAGTCCCGCCTTCGGCATGGTTGTATTTGTGTTCGTCCTTTCACCCCTTATCATCATCATATCGTTTCAACTTTAGAGTTACCAAACCGTTAACTCCAATAGTAGCCGCGAATGACTTAGACGTTAATGCGACCTCAAAAAAAGACATCAGATAATGGATGGAAACAAGAACCTTATGCGAGAAAAAAATAATATATTTTGTACCGCGGTAACGGATAAGCATTGATATTGCTTATCCCTGTCACTGTGCAGGCGAAGCGCGTTGAAATCACCCTTGAGAGCGGAACGTGTCTCTGGAGGTACAGAAGACTGCCCTCATGCTCACCATGCATCGTTTAATGGGACTACGCAATGGTCGACTAATGCTATGCAAACATTTTGAATTTTTGACATTTTGAACAGCACTCACCTTCTCCACGTATAAAATAAGTAAGTAAATAAATAAATAAATAAATAAATAAAATAATCAAACAAACAAACAACAAAGAAATAAATAATCAAACAAACAAACAAACAAACAACAAGCAAAGAAATAAATAAATTTGGTTGGTCCCGAAACTCAGGACATTGAGTCTACACTTCCTCCAGACCACAGTTTGATACAATACTTAATATTGTAATTAGGGGATCATTTAAGAAAATACGTAAGCAATTAAGGGTCAAAGATTCCTACAAGTGCGTCAGGAGTGAAAACCAGGGAGGAGGGGCTGATAGGAGAGGAAAATACTCAGAGCATTTGCGTGAGAATTTTTATGCACCAAGTTAGAGACGAGTTTAAACTTGATTAGAAGAGTACCTAGTAATTACATTTGAATAAACTACAAGATTTTACCCAAATGTAGCGAAATTACTTTTGTGCGACTCTACGGGTAAGGAGTAGAGTAAGATTGGAGATAAAGGTTTAACACAGCAGAGTACTACTAAATGTCAAAAAGGAGTTTTGAATAATGCAAAAGTATTTTTGAATTACCTTTAACAAAAACTAGAAAGTGATAGCATTTGTCAGCTTATAAATATTTCTTAATGGCGAAAACACATTATATCAAGAGATCAAGCTTTCAGAGAAAGAGAATACACTGAAAAATAATGGTAAATTATTTTATGTTTATTTTAATATCTTTGTGCTTTTAATAATTTCTTTGGCCTCAAGACTTATCTACTGACACCACTATGACAATACACTTTCCACATCATCCCCATTGGCCAGAACTGTCACCAACTTGTTAAGATGAAAATATGCGGGAACAACTTCTGATGTTACCAGGGGAAAATGAGTTTTTTTATGTATGAAGTGGCGTTAATGCAGGTTTCTTGTTAATTAGGTCTTCATCTCCTGCATACCAGACAACGCACACATGCATATATTTTCAAAGAGAGTCGTTGTGAACTGCAGTAGCATATTTTACGGAAGAATTTAGCTTACATAGTATTTTTAAGTACTTTTCTACTTTTTAAATGTTTTTTCTTTATTTTTCTTTCGGTCTTCTCTGAGGGGCGTTACAAACATTATGTGCCGATTGTTTGAAGGCTGTGGCGTATTTGACAGATTCTTCAACACGAACGCTGCTCATGGGAGTCCATTTTCTAAAATTTTGCCTTTCGCTTTTGGCAAATCTATCATTAGATAAATGAACAAATAGATCTGATCAGCAATCTAGAACCAAAAGGTTTTTAGTTTGTTTTCTTTTTTCCTTTTTCTTTTTCATTACTGCAGGTGAGTTTACTTTTCTTTATTTCGTCTTCTTTTTATTTTTGTCATTTTTCTCTTTGTTATTTTTGTCCTTTTCCTTCCTTCTTTCTTTCTTTCTTTCTTCACTTTCCCCTTTCTTCACTTTCTCCCCTTTTCACTTTATCCTTTCTTCTCTTTCTCCTTCCATCTCTTTCCCCTTTCTTCTCTTTCTCTTTTCATCTCCTTCTCCTTTCTTCTCTTTCTCTTTTCTTCTCTTTCCCCTTTCTTCTCTTTCTCTTTTCTTTTCTTTCTCCTTTCTTTTCTTTCTTTATTTTTCTCTCTCCATTTTTCTCTATTGAATTTTTTTGTTTTTCCTCTTTTCTCTTTCCCTATTTTTCTCTTTTCCCTTTTTTCGTTTTCCTTTTTCTCTTCTTCGTTATTTCTCTGTTTTTTTATTTTTTCTCTTCTATCTCTTCTATTTCTTTTTTCTCTCTTTTCTATTTTTCCTTATTTATTTATTTATTTATTTAATGATTGTATGTTTTTCTTCCATTGTGTTAGTGCGCGGCCGTTGCACGCACGATGTGGCGGCCGCTTGGCTTCACCCCCGCGAGAAAAAGCCCGCCTGTGCTGCTGTGGCGGCGGCGAACTGGAATTTCTTGTGCCGGCGGCGGCTGGGGCCTGGGGTCGTGGGGGACAGCTCATTAGGAGGCCGTCCCACGGTCACTCGCCGCCCGGCCCAATTAGCGGCCCCGGAAATGCGCGCGGCGCCCGCCAGGGGCCCCACGGGCGGCGGCGCGCGGTTCGACGCCCGGCCGGCGCCGGCAGGCGGAGAGGAGGTTGGGGGTGAAAACGCCTGCTGTGGAAACGGGAGAGGTGGCTCAGGGCACCCAACTGATGTCACTGCAGTGCCTCTGACCGGGAGGTCCTACACTCCGAATACCCACGACGCCAGGATTTTCGACACTCGCTACATAGGTAGATCGAATGTAGCCACTGGTTGGAGGAGAATTCTAGCGGCCGGCAGCTCTGATCGGTAGTTTTCCGTGCTTTCTCAGATCAATACCAGGCGAATGCCGAAGCAGTGTCCTAACAAACGCACCGCCCACGATCTTTTTTTCCCATTCCTAGTCCTATCCTCATACTTACACACACTTAAACGCACTTCAATATCACATATGCCGGTAGGTCGGCGGCGGATCTCACCATCCAGCGGGGGAAGATTACCATCCTCGAGAAAAACACGTGCATTAGACTTACGGGACTAATGACCTTACTATTTGACGCACCCAGAATCACTAATCAATCAATCAAAACTGCTTCGAAAAAGTCCACAAACAAAAAATTCCAGACATGGAAATGCACTCGGCAAAAGGCTCACGAAAAGAAAATACTTTTGATTGATATTTCTCAGCGCGTCAACTGCTGCGGTCATTAGTTTGGGCGGTTCATTAGACAGCGGCTGTATTCGACTTAGCTACGTTCGAAAATCTTTCCATCATCGGGACTCGAACCTAGGACATCCAGATCGGAGGCACTGCAGTGCTATAATTGATGTCCCGAGCCACCGAATGCGGGGAGGAAATAGTTATAGATATTACGTCATACGACCGATAAACGGAAAATAAAAAGAAGCGGTTGATGTACGTAAACCAAGGCGATTGTCATTTACTAAAATCAACCGATTCTGTTATTTCTGTTATCGAACGACTGTCGTTAGATACTCGACAAAACAAACAAAAAGTAAGAAAGCAAAATGTGCATTGAAAAAATGTTCCTACTCAGAATAATGTACTGACAATATTGTTTTCAAAAACCAACCATTATTCCCGGTCGAGGCAAAAATGAAGCTATAGTTTTCTAATACAAATCGATTCAGTTTCTAAAGCTGCGTGACGAAATAAAGCTCAGGCAGGCCAGATAAGCTAGCTACGGTAAACGAAATACTTCAGGTTCACCACATGCTAACCATTCCTAAGGTGTTGATAATATATAAAATTAGGGTTCAGACCTGGAAACATGCTAGCTGTCAAATGCCGCATTAATCCGAACCTAAAATGCCAAATACATACAAAAACGGCTACTAGAGATGAATATCTCGTAGGATTCACTTTGCCCAATGGACTCATGTCGCAACCTTTCGTAATCGCAAAATAAAATGACTTTTAGTATGTGTGTCATACAGTCAGAGTTGGGCAAAATACTTTAAATTTAGTATTTAAATACTGCACAAAATACTTTGTAAATAAGTATTTAAATACTGCACAAAATACATTCGGACTTGATGAGCTAATACATGCGTAATTAAAATACTTCAAATACTCGAAATGCAGTAAATACAATAATTTTGCGTAATAAATTTTTAATTGCAACAATATAATGTAATTGTCAATTACAATAAATTACTAATTGATAGTCATAAATGTCTGAACAATAACAAAAACTATTAAATATAAAACACTTTCACTAATATTTTTACAAAAACACTTTCAAATATAAAATGATATCAGAAATATGTCTAAGTAAAATGAACGGAATTTCCTTTTAAAACAACTAGTATGTCAAACAAATCATTAGACAATAAACCCCTAGTTGGCGAATGTATAAAACGCTTATAGGAAATCAGTTGTTGAACTGACGCTGGTAATCATAAACAGTATTGTTATAAATAAACGCTTTTTTTATTGTCAGATAATTATCCAACGGTTTTAATGATTTAGATTCATCATTTAAAAATGAAGAGAATTCAAGTTCAACAGCAGAAAGGAGCTTTTATTTTTGTTTCAATGAGGTCCAATCACTAACAGAATCAAAAAAGAAGAAACTATCCTCATTATCTTCATCTGTATTCATTGTATTTTAAGTATTTCTTTTTTTAAATATACTTTTTTTTATAATCTCTAAAATACATGTCCAAAGAACTCGAAATGGCTGTTTTGCAAATACAAAATGTATTTAAAATGTGTATTTCAAATAGTACAAGTATTTAAATATTGCCAAACCCTTCTTCTAGTATTTGTATACAGACTTACTGATTTTCCTTTTATTTCAAATCGAATAAAGAAATCACTTAATTATGTCCTAGGTTGCATAAAGATTAACAGTAGCTGTTTAGATTAGACGAAAGTATTTTGTTTTCTTTGTTGCATTCACTGTTTTATTTCAACATTTGAGCGTCTCACTTTTAGCATTTGTGATCAATATTGATCTTTCAATACATTCTCCTTCCCTTAAATTAACCGCTATTAGTAGTGACACTCTAAAATGATATATGTAGATCTTTAAATCAGTTGTAAATTGTACGGGAGGCTGTGCCGCGCACGGTTTGATTGAGACTTTTCTGGTGAAGACAGCACAAAGCTTATTCGCACGCACAAGAAACGTTGACGTTTGAGAACAATAACAGAGAGATTCTAAGACGAATGGTGTTCTGAAAATTTTCTTTGAGTCTTTCACCGGAGGAACAAAACTTCATCTGAGATTTAGCCCGCGTGTGCTGCAGCGTTTATAAAATTAACACTTTAATTCATTATAGTTTGTGCTGACTTTCTGTTGAGGAGTTTCTGAATCTCAGCGTGATATGAATTATTTGACGGAAAATTGATTGCTGAATAGATTCAAGAGACTTCTTACGTACCTTCCTAGAAGATTCTCGGCGTTCGACCCAAACGGCGGTCACTATCTCAAGCGCATTGGCGAAACCGTCCAGCATGCGAAAACATATATCCGGACTCCATGTCGGGACCACTGTCTTCACTGAAATGATAAACAAAGTTCATGTATGTAAATAAAGGCTCAACGGAATACTCTAGTGAAATCGGCAACTGAAGTTTATGAAGACTTATTGTTCTCTGTGACTGTCATTTACTGAAGTTTGGTATTCCGAGTGACAGCAGAATTTAACTCATTAACAAATCATTGAGATTCTCAAGAATCGCTGCGTAGATATTTAATACAAATCATTAAAAATTAAATAAATATATAGACACATTCCAATGATAAGTACTTATATTTTTAGAAAAAATTGAACTCATTTCGATTAGCAATCTAGCTCTACCGAGATTCTTTTAAAATTTGAGGTAGTATTTTTTTAAATTTTTTAATTGAATAGTAAATTTAAGAATATAGATCCCTTAATTATTCATACCTTTTTGTATTTTTTTCATTTCTTTTTGCAGAGTTGATCAGGATTACTTCAGAAATATCCATTCTCGTCTACAGGTTTGCCAATTTCGTTTGCGATATTTGCTTACGTCTGTGCAAATCATTTGGAAGATATTCGAGGTCTAGTAGTAATTAACTCGTGTTCAAAGGCACTTTGAAATTCCGGATGATTTGATATTGTAATTTTGGAATAAAAGACAAGCCACATCATCTCCCATATTTGTTTTAAAAATAGTTCATCAATTTAATCAAAATACGACTGCCACGGAATTAATCTCCTGATCTAAAATGTCAATGTTGTGTTAGACTTTTGAATTCAGAAGGTAAAGAAAAATCAGGTAGAGAAGGTAGAAGAAACAGGAAAATAGAGGCTAGGGAAGAAGAAAGAAAATGTGAATGTGGAGCAAGAAGCAAATAAAGAAGAATAAAACCGGAGAAGAAAAGGAGGAGGAGGAGTAAAAGAAAAAGTACAGAATGAGAAAAAAGTATTGAAAAAGTGAAGAAGATGGAGGCATTTAAGATGATTAGAAGTGGAAGGAAATATAAGAAAAGGAAATGAAACGGGGGGTGGGTGACGGAAGAGGAGGAAGACGTGGAGAAGGAAGATGAGAAGGAAGAGAATGAAAATAACGGAAAGGGACAGGAAGAGGTGGAAAAAAAAGAGGAAGAGAAGGAAAGAAAAAGGAGGAGAAGAAAGAGGGGGAAGGGAGGGGAAGGGAGAGGAACGATAAGGAGGGGAAAGATCGTAAGGGGAAGGAAAAGGAAGAGGAGGAATAGGCAGGGGAAGGGAAAGGAACGGTAGGGAGAGGAAAAGATCATAAGGGAAGGAAAGGAGAGAAAGAGAAAGGAAATGGAGGGAAAGAAAGTAGATGGGAAGGAAAGAGGGAAGCGAAAGGAAGGGGAGAGAAAGAAGAAGCGGGAAGGGAAGAAGGAAGAGGCGGGAAAAGTAAGGGAAGGAAAAGGAACGGTAGGTAGAAGAAACGATCATAAGGGGAGGAAAAGGAGAGAAAGAGAAAGAAAATGGAGGGAAAGAAAGTAGAGGGGAGGGAAAGGGGGAAGGGATAGAAAAAAGAGAGGGAAGGAAAGGAGAGAGAATGGGAGCGAAAGAAAGAAGAGGATAATGAGAAGAAGAAGAAATGATTTCCGACATTAGTGCCCCTAGGTATCCCCCATGGCTGCTCATTTAGCGAGCGGCGGGGGCCTGGCCGCTGGCCGTGGGATGGCGCGGTGCGGCTTTGCTTTAATGAAGCGGGGGTGGGGCGGGGGTGGGGCGGGAGGGGGGCGGGGGCCGGGCGCTCCCAGGAGGCCGTTGCTGGGCGCCCACTTCACACGGCCCCCTGCGCCCGCCACTCTGACAACGCCCCCTTCCCCCTCTCCCATCCCCCGTTCACGTCTTTGGCCTGGGCACCGCGCAGGGCGCACCTTGATGACGGCTGTGTCAGTATGGTATTGTGTAACGAGCCAATCACTGATTTTTGCGGGTCACAGGTAGGTAGGTTTAGACACGACTGCATTTTTCTCTCATTACCTTTTCCTCCATCTTTTCTTCTTTCTCTCCTTCCTTCTTATTCTTTCTCCTCCTTCCATACCTCCTCCCTCTTTTCTTCTCATTTTCCCTTTCATTCTTCTCCTCCTCCTCCGTCTCCTCCCATCACCATCCCTTTTCTTTCTTAATCGCTTATTCTTTTCCTTCTCCAATAATCCCCTTGCTTGGAGATAGAGGTTGTAGTGATGGTGATGATGATGAGGAGTGGGGTGGAGGTGATGAGTGAATGATGGCGGAGCAACGGTGAAATAGAAGGCCGGGAGCACGGGGTGACCACGAGAACACATGATGTGAACCCGTTTTGTCTACTATTAATTCCACTAGAAAAGGACAGGGATCGAAATCCCGCCCCAGTGGGTTAACTCAAAACGGGTGTCCTATGCCAAAGGTTTGATTGACGGGACTTTCATCTTCCCTGTATTTTTTCCTTCTCTCGCTCTCCTTCACTGTCCTCCATTTCACATTCTTTCCATCTCCTACTAGTAACATGTCCATGGCAAAATGAGACAAAGTACTTAGAACTGATACCTCGATTTCCAGCGTACTTATTACATTTGGAATATTATTTGAACTGTTAATTGACTTATTCTCTGCTCTACGCCACAGTCGCTAAAGAAAAACATCCATGTTCACCGAGGAAGTACTTTTTTGTTCACTGTCGTCAAGAGGCGTTTGTCAGGTTTGTTGATACTTCCGGGCACATGAACTACTCATGCCATTAGTTTTGTTAGTGTAGGAAATGTTTTTATGTCTGGAGGTGGCGGTGTTCTTCCCCTGCCGGATGGCGAGATCAGGCGCTGACCTACCGTCGGCTAACGGGGTTTCCCCCACCAGGTATCTTCCACCAGCAAATCACCGCCCCGGCAGTGACCGGTTCTGCGCTCCCAACTGGTCTTCCGACACGTGTGGTAGAGTAGTGCATGTAAGTGTGTGTATAAATAAGGAGAGACAAGGGGACAAAGAACAGAAATGAAAATTGGCCGCCCGTCCGTGACCCGTTTTTTAGGGAGCAGTTGAGGCATTCGTCTGATGCTGATCGGTGAATCTGTGGAAAACTGCCTAGCAGAGCAGCCGTCCGCTAGAAGTTTGCTCAAAACACCATTCGAGGTTGTTTGATTGGTTGTTAGTTATTCCGAGTGCATCAACTACCGATGTCGTTGGTCCCGTAAGTGTAGTTCGTGTTTTTCATCGGGAGTTGGCGGTGATCTTCCCCTGCTGGATGGCGAGATACAGTGCCGAGCTACCGAGGGCAGCGAATTTTCCCTAACCAGGTATCTCCCCCAGCGGGGCAACGCCGCAGCTGGAACGAGCTCTAAGTTCCCGACCGGTCTCTCGGCATGTGTCGTAGTGTAGTGCATGTTAGTGTGTAAGTAAGGGGTGAGGTTAGGACAAAGAAGAGGAAGGAAAGATCGCGCGCTGTCCGCGGCCCCTTTGTTAGGGTACTGCTCCGGCATTCGCTTGGTGTTGATCGGAGAAACCACGGAAAACTGCCGATCAGAGCAGCCGGCCGTTAGAACTCTCCCCCAGACAGAGACTGAATTCTACCTAGATGTCTAGATAGTGTCCAAAATCCGCCACCGTCTGAAATTGAAGGACCCCCAGCCGAAGTCGCTTCAAAGACACCGGCAATGCTGGCCCTAGGCTAATTAAGGCAGAGCGTTCCAGGAAGCCTGTCATATGTTAAAATATCTAGAACTCATATGTGAAGAAGGCTGAGAAGGCCCCGATCTTTATCACTTTTCTAATCGCGATAAGGCAAAGCGGTAAGGACAAGTCTTTTGTTTGTGTGTTTTTTATTTTGCATGTTCTTAGTAAATGCGTTAATTTCAAATACATAATCAGACCATCTTTAACATAAGCTTGCCAGATTTGGGGAGATGCATCAAAAAACACATTTCAAAAACCGGAAGTAATTCAAAATAAATATTTGCACAATGCAGTAAACGCTCCATGATACATACGGAACGACCAAATTCAAAAAGAACTAGATATTGAACCCTTAAAGAACTGGATCTCAAAAATATCCTTAAGGTTTTAATAATCCTTACCCTCCTGCCCCTCCACTATAATATTTAATTTTGGTAAAACTTCAAATCCTTTTCCCAAAATTAAAACTCAACATTGTAAAGATCTCTTTTATCCTCCATAATTTACAATCATATCAGACTAATTATTACTGTAAGCTGCTTCCTCTCACAGTTCAAATAGAATGTGACTTTTGTTGTACATATTCTTTGTTATATATATTCATAGTGTTAAATTAATAAGCTATTAATGAGAGGTCGCTTCTGCAAGACCCTCTAAAAGTTATGAAAATGCTATGGATGTAAATATTGTCAAAACTCTTTGTAAGGCAATGATTGCCGATCAAGGATAACAATAAATTTAAAAAAAGAGAATGTGTTATGGCCCAATATATGGATGTTTCCCAATATGCTGTTTCTGAGCACTGTAAGTTGAGAATGCTTCCACCTGTTGATCACCACTTCAGTGTGCATGCACTGCCAGTGGCTTCAACATTGTGATTAAGAATCAGGAACCATTGAGAAGTGTTTCCCTGGACAATGCACTGGAGTTCCGCGGATTCTATTTTTCTTGTGTAAGATCTGTAGTTCACACCATTGGTCTACAACAATCCAATCTTTCTTCACTCATTCTACTAACAGCATTTCTCACAATATTTCTTTTTGATATCACTTCTGTTTCATCTTATACTTCTCCCACATATGTCGCATACAGTTACTACATTTCTTTGACGAAAATAAATCTCAATCAAAACCTCACCTATATCCCCCTCCTCCCTCTTTTCAGTCCTTCTTTTCTCCCTTCTATTTCTCGTTCTACGAATTTGACTCATTCACCTCCTGCATTTTCACCTTTGCTTCTACATTCGCTTTTCGCTTACTTTTCTAATTACACTTTCATTCGATTACTCCACTTTTCTCATATCATTTATTTTAATGGCTCTTATTCCTTTTTATTCCTCTACATCTCCGTTTCATCTTTCTCTTTTACCTCTCTATTTTTGTGTTCCCTCCACTTCGATTCCCCTTCTACATTTATTCCTCCCTTTCCTCCGGCTTATCTTCTCTATATATTTTCCTCACCTCTTCCTCCTTCGCCATTCATTTTCTTTTTCTCACGCACTCCTTTCCCTCCATCCGTCCTTTCCCCCTCCTCCATCATCCACGCTTCCATCGACCGGAAGACTCTGAAGAGCCATCCATCCACACGTCGCCAGATGCCATATCATCTCTCTCTGTCTCTCGCTCGCTCTTTCTCTCTCAGCGGGCGATTTCCCGCGAGCGATAGGCCGAATAGCACAGGGCCTCCTTCCTCACTGTCTGTTCTCCCGCCAGCTCGCCCGCTACCCGTTTGGGCTGCCCGTGAAGCGAGGTTGGGTGGGACCACGGATGGGTGAGCGTATAGGCAAGGGGCGAGATTGGGCGGGAGAGCGGGCGGGCTGGCAAGGGGGTGGGCGGGCGGGGGAGTAGGCGGGTGGGCGGGAGAGTGGGCGGGCGGGCGGGGGAGTGGGCGAGCGGGCGGGGAGTAGGGGCGGGCGGGGGAGTTGACGGGCGGGCGGGGGAGTAGGCGGGCGGATGGGTGGGCGGGCGGGAGAGGGGGCCGGGGAGTGGCGGGCGGGGTTGTAGGTAGGCGGGGAGTAGGCGGGCGGGCAGGAGAGTGGGCGAGCGGGCGGGGAGTAGGGGCGGGCGGGGAGTTGACGGGCGGGCGGGGAGTAGGCGGCGGATGGGTGGGCGGGCGGGAGAGGGGCCGGGGGAGTGGGGCGGGTTGTAGGTGGCGGGGAGTAGGTGGGCGGGCAGGAGAGTGGGCGAGCGGGCGGGGAGTAGGGGCGGGCGGGGGGAGTTGACGGGCGGGCGGGGAGTAGGCGGGCGGATGGGTGGGCGGGCGGTAGAGGGGGCCGGGAGTGGGCGGGCGTGGGGTTGTAGGTAGGCGGGAGTAGGCGGGCGGCGGAGAGTGGGCGAGCGGGCGGGGAGTAGGGGGCGGACGGGGAGAGATGGGCGGGCGGGGGAGTAGGCGGGCGGATGTGGGTGGGCGGGCGGGTGGGCGGGAGAGGGGCGGGAGTGGGCGGGCGGGGTTGTAGGCAGGCGGGGGAGTAGGCAGGCGGGCGGGAGAAGGGGGCTGGGGAGCGGGCGGGTGAGGGGGCGTGCGAGGGGGCGGTCGAGGGGGCGGGCGGGCGATTTTGTGGGTGGGGGAGGTGACGGGCAGGGCGGGGGGCAGACGAGCGGGGTGGGTAGTGGGAGGGCGGGTGAATGGTCGTCAGTTCTCCCACGCAAATCTCTGCTCGCTCGCTCGCCCGCTCCCTGTCTGCCTGCCTGCTCCGTTCGCTCGCCAGTGACCGATTTTTTAACAGGTTCCAAAACAGTTGTGCATCGTCGCAAAGGGCATATCTATGACAAATGTATTCTTGCAACATAGAGATGTGTTGGAGGGCCAGCTCCAGGTATTTACGTCAGCTTCATGAATTAATTGTCTCACAAACATCCACTTTTTCTCATATGCTTTCCATCATGATTTTTATTAATACTTACAAGATTCTCTTTAATAAAGATATCGATACAAATTAAAATCACACGTAAAAACTCTCCCTAACCTGTAACTGCTCGTATTGAATTATCACTTTGGAGAATAATGGAAGAATTGATATAAACCATTATGAAAAGCATAATTAAAAAAGTGTGTGTGTGAGAGAGAGAGAGAGAGGGAGTGAGTGAGTGAGTGAGTGAGTGTGTGTGTGTGTGTGTGTGTGTGTGTGTGTGTGTGTGTGTGAGAGAGAGAGAGAGAGAGAGAGAGAGAGAGAGAGAGAGAGAGAGAGAGAATATCTCAGAACATCCGCGTTCCAGGTTCTCACACATGCTTTCAATTAAACTCATTACAAAGGCGTAAATTTAATCAAAGAATTTGACTGAACTGTACTTCTTCCAAAATAAGTTTAGAAGTGAATTTTTCTTGAATTTCAGAAAAAAATAACAACAACAAAGTAATGTTTTTCATGGAAATATTCTCTAATTAACAGAATGACGTAAGAATAGGGAATATCACAGCCGAAGTACAAGTTTACCAACAGTTGAGAGATATTTGAACCATTTATTTTGAACCTACTCAACAACTTTTTCTCTCAATTTAGTTTAACTTAATTGGTGTCAAAATAAATGGTTACTTGACTAAACGAACATTGCTACAAATTTTACAACAATGCCAACTTCTACAGTTTGGTTTATAAAAGTAATTAATGAAAGAGATATCGGTTCCGAAATCCAGTGTATCCTAATCGAACACTTTTGCAAAAATATTTTTAAGATCACGTATTGATCATCTCAAGAACAAACAAGACACTTTACTTACGAATATTAGAACTGTAATGTACTGTAATTTATGAACTTTTCGAACTTCTGAAGTTCCAAAAACATCTATCTCCAATCAATCCTGGAGTTGAGAGAAAAGAGGTAACACTGAAGTGACGTTGCATCATCCACCAAGCTTATACACGCCAGACAAAACTGATGATTATGCAAGAGTAATATAACAGAAAATTTTATTCAACTTAACATATCATCTGATATCCTATGTATTTATATCAATTTGCTGTGTATCAATCACATCAATCCCATGCGAACTAAATTGATCTGAGATATCAACTGAATCCACCACGTAAATAAAAGAATCATAATTCACAATATAAACAAAGCTGAAGGAAATTGTTTTGAATGAGCATGTTTGGGGGTTACGCATTTTAGGGTAATACATATGCTTATTGTGAATTGGTTTTTGCGGTGAGTTTTCTAAAGTAGTGTTTAGGAGATTATCGTACATTCAATTTAATGTTGCAGAGAGACTGTCAAATTCCATTACACTTAAATGGAATCGTACTGTATAATTTTCCACCCACGACGATTTTGTAGACAATAACCGACCAGTTGCAGTTGTAGAATGACATTATAGAAGAGTTCCGTTGCGACTTGTGTCTTGTATCTCATTCGCGTGGTTGACAAAGAAATCTAGTGCATCATGTTGAACATTAGAGGGCGCTGGTCTGTTCAACTTCCGGTCGCAGAGATGAGGAACCGGAGGTCATTGCCCATGCTTACATCAAGGGCAGTCGTTGGACTTTCCGCGAAAGAACGACTCAACAATCTGTCACATGTATGTCAACAAGAGTAATCAATATCTCTGCAATTTACAAATACCTCACACAGCTCTTACAAACCAGCTGAAACATTGCATCTTAGAAACGTTGCCATCATCTCAACGACAGGCTTCCGAACTTATTTTTGAGAATAATTTCCGTTTGAGAAATACAAACTCACACAAAAATCGCACTTTTACAGGCAACCAAACGAAAATGAGAAGAGAACATTTCGATTTTTCTGAATCATCCAAACATAATTTAGTTCACTGGCTAATCTAAAAATGTATTTCCGGAAAATTAAGTTATCAAAAAGAACATTGAATTCATATTTGAACTTTTTCCTTTCGTTTGATAAATTCGTTTCTTCGTTCGGCTCCTTATCAATTCGAATTATCCAATCTCCTTAATCATACATTGTATTGTTCAAATATATTTTCCTTTAATGGTTACGACAAAAGGTTTCAATGAAAACTTTTCATTTCACCTGATATGATATGAAAGCAAAGGCGCACGAAAGAATGAGAAAAAAATGCAGAAGAAAGTAAATGAGATAGAGATGTAGGGTATTACGAAGAAAAGACTCAAGAAAGATTGAGAGAAGGAAGAAGAAAACGAAGACAGACAACAGTGAAACAGATAAAGGCGCCGGATAAAGCGAAGAAAAGGCGCGAGAAAAGAATTAGAGAAGAAAGGAAAGAAAACGCAGAGGATAGTAAATGAAATGGGGATGAAGGATTAGGCGAAGAACTAGTGCGAGGAAGAATTAGGGAAGAAAACGCAGTCAGAGGACAGTAAATGAGATGGAAGTGTAGGATAAGGCGAAGAAAAGGCGCGAGAGAGAATGAGAAGAAAAGGAAGGAAAATCACACTCAGAACAGTAAATGAGATGGAGATGCAGAATAAGGGGAAGGAAAGGCGCGAGACATTTTTTTTAAAAAGAAGGAAATGGAGACAAAGAACAGTAAGCGATACAGAGGTGCAGAAAAAGGCGAAAACAGGCGCGATGACGGATTACGGAAGGACAGAAAGAGAACGCAGACAGAGGACAGTACATGAGATGGGGATGCAGAATAACGGAAAGGAAGGGCGCGAGATACGAATGAGGGAAGAAAGGAAAGAAAACGCAGAGAATAGTAAATGAGAGGGAGATAAGGGGAAGGAAAGGTGCAAAAAACACAACAAAAAATAAAAATAAAAAGAAGACGGAAAACGCGGACATGGAACAGTGAAGGAGATGGAGATGCAGAATAAGGGAAAGGAAAGGCGCAAAACAAAAAAATAAATAAAAAAGAAAAAACTAGGCAAAACGCGGACAGAGGCCAGCGCATGAGATGGAGGCGCAGGATAAGGCGGGAGGCCGAGGTGTGTTGAGCGGAGTCCGCCATAGAGGCCGAGGCGGGGGAGAGGAGGGGTGGGAGAGGAGGGGCGGGGTGTCCTGGCGATGGCATCAGCGGGCGCCGCCGCGCCGCGCCGCTTGCAGGAATGAATGAATGAGCCGCCGCCGCCGCCGCGTGCGTGGGAAGAAGCCCCGGCCAACGCTCCCCGCCACTTCCGCCCTCCCCGCCCCGCCCCGCGCCACCTCACGCACTCGGTTGCCGGTCGGGCGAAAAATCACGGTTTAGTTTTTACTGATACGATGTTGTTGCCTTCCATCATGGTTGGGAAACATACTTTAAATTTAGTATTTAAATACTTTGCAAAAATACTTTTTTAATATTTATTTACTTACTTGTTTGTTTATTTATTTAATTTACGCAAAAACAGTTAAAAACTGTGTATGACGTGCTATGGGGAGAAGTGAATTCTGCGCACGTTTTCAAAATTCTGAGATCCCTGCACTAAGCCATATTCTAGTTGAATTTATATATATATATATATATATATATATATATATATATATATATATATAGCGAGAGAGAGAGAGAGGGAGGGAGAGAGTTCATTTTTAAAATTTCTCGTTATACGAACGATGATTAAAAGGCTTCTCTAATAAATGCCGTTCAATACACTCATTGTCAACAGACAAACTTCCCGAAGTTTGCTGTGACATTTTTTCAATATATCTAACCAAATATCTGACAATAGTTAACTTTGCCACTATCGCATACATAATATCTTGCAATTTTAACATTTGAAACACGCTTAATATAGTCTATTATGTATTTGTACACTCACCATCAATCGTGAGTGTCGTGCACAAAAGCGCACTTCTAATTTACTCTGTCCGTTTATTGCCTACTGCCTCCGAATCTCCGAACTGCTCCGAGCGTGTCAAGAAACCGCTCGGAAAATCGGCAACCTGAGCACTTGACGAGCTCTTGGCTGGCCCTTTCTTACCAGTAGGAGGGGGAGTGAGTCACGCAACGGACGCACGCTGTGTGGATGCCGCTGAATTCCAGCGGTTTCTTCGGCGTTGCCGCTTCTGAAGAGGACTGATGCACCGAGTAGCGAGCGATTTAATACGCATCTCAACAGAAGAGATTATTTTGAATTTTGAAAAATGTATGACACTGGAAAAGAAATGTGGTCTATAATTATTTTTAATATAATATATATTGTCAGATTTTTGTTCTCGTAATTTTCTCGGTAGCCCACTGTATACGCCACTGTTGTTGAACTCTCAGATTTTTCAAAAATTGCAAAAGTGCAATTTTTTGGAGCGTTTTCTTACAACTGTAATAATTAAGATAGTTTTTATTTTCCTTAATGAAATTTGTTCTTTAAGGACACATCTTGCAATAAGTTCATGTTCAATTTTTCGAAAATGTTAATATTTTCGTGTAATTTTGCGCAAAATCTAGTCAATTTTAATTTATAAAACAAGTTTTTTCAAAAACTGTTCCAAATTTCTTCTTTAAAATTGCTCCTGAAATGTATCAAGGGACGATAAAAATATAGTGCTAGTACCATTTTCAGCAAACACTCCGTATTGCACTCCGAAAATTGCAAAAACTTAACATTTCAAAACTACAAAAATTAAAATAGAGATTTTTGTGACGACGAAGTTTGAGATGCAGTCTGCTGAAAAATCAGCTCTTTAAAAAGGATCATGTAGAAGTTTTTTGAAAAAGCGAGTAATTTTCGCGTAATTTGTATGTAAAATTAATGCAATTTATAAAAAAACGTTTTCTCAAAAACCGATCCAATTTTTTTCATTTTTTCCATGGATAGATAGAAGTAAAGCATAAAAGAATGGCGCGGGTCTCATTTTCGTTGAACTTTCTAAATTATCGAAAATTGCAAATTTAGAAATAGTGTGAGAAAGTATGTAATGTTGTATCACCACAATTTTTGTATGTCTTTTGTATGTAATTCTTTTACCAGCCGCCACTGTACTGACAGACGCGTTGCGTTAATCAAAACAAGAAATATGTACCTCAGGCACTTGGAAGAATTTCTTTGCCACTTCTGAGTTCGAGGTGATATAGATTTTTACTCCGATCAGTCAACGTTAAACAGAGACAGAAGAATTGACTGATTAATTGATTGTTAGTGATTCCGGGTGCGTCAAATACTGAAGTCATTAGTGCCGAAAGTGTATTGCATGTTTTTCACCGGGAGGTGGCGGTGATCTTCCCATACTGGATGGCGAGATCCGTCGCCGACCTACAGTCGACTAGCGGGGTTTTCCCACAACCAGGTATCTCCCACAAACTGGGCTCCGCCCCAGCCGCGACTAGCGGGTTTTTCTCCAACCAGGTTTCTCTCACTAGCTGGGCACTCCCCTCCCAGCCGGGGCAAGTGCTAAGTCCCCGATCGGTTTCCCGACATGTGTGGTAGTGTAGTGCATGTTAATGTGTGTGTGGATAGGACAAGGAAGAGGAAGGAAAGATCGCGCACGGTCCATGGCCCGTTTGTTAGGGTACTGCTCCGGCATTCGCCTGGTGTTGATCAGAGAAACCACGGAAAACTACCAATCAGAGCAACCGGCCGCTAGAATTCTCCTCCAGACAGCGACTGAATTCGATCTAGCTGAAAAGCTAGTGTCAGAGGGACTGCAAAGACATCAGGTGATGCACTGAGCCACCGCTCCCGGTGAGACTGAATAATGCAGATACAAGCAACCGCTCTGACGGGCCACTTCTAATTCCGAGTTCGAATCCTGACGGTGCACAGTGTGTAATTTTGGCAATCTAGGTGGACTTAATTCAGAAACTACAAAAGTATGGATTGTTTACTGTTCTAGCTAACATATATTGATAATTCTCATACATGGAACAAGTTTTGTTAAAATATTTTGAATACAACTATTTTTTTTGCAATAATAAAAAATCGCGCATTTCACGACTTGAAACAGAAAAACGCCAATAAAACTTAAAATAACGTATATACAGTAAATAAATGTAACTAATTATTTTAAATATTAATTTTTAATATTTCAAGAAGAAAATTAAAATATAGATCAGCCACTATGGAAACAAATTAAAGAATTAGAGTAAAAGAGAATTATTACATGCTAGTATATGTTCAGTCGCCATCCGATGAATCCTCGTGATGCCATGGTGATGCCATATACTTCTTCAGGGTCTTGTTGATCAATGTCTAGCAAAGTAACAATTTCTTGAATGTATTTCTTCTTTTTTGGTTTTGGAGATGCCTGTAGACTTGCAATGTATGAATCCGATGTAATGAGAAGCCTGTTCATGAGATCAGTGTTTGTGTCTTTTCTTGATGTTTTCCTTGTAAATAGTTCCCTGAACTTCCTGTTGTCTTTATTTCTTGCTTCCAGAGCTTCTTCAGATAGCTGTCCAATAGGTAGAATGTAAATATCAACTATGTCGCTTCCGTGGAAGAGAATCTTATGTAGAGTTACAGGTATGCGATACCACTGGTAATGTTGGAGATATAGGTCTCGTGTGTCATAAATAAATTTTTGAAAAGTATTGAAGTTGATTTTTTCACCACTGTTTAGGCATTCCAATATGATCCCAAAACGTTTTATTATGTCCAGATTTATTCCAGTTATTTCCGAAGATATCTCAGGATTTCTGAAGAACTTTCTGGCAGTATTTCCATCATTAGTATTGCCACTTTGTGGTTTAGGCATATCGATCAACAGTCCCAACTCCTGCCGAAATTTATCTTGGATTTTTTTCTTTCATTGAGCTACTTTTTCTTTATTTTCAGTTCCTCTTACATGACTTGTTTGAATTTCCAGACGATACTAAATGTGCAGGAGACATTCAAATACGTTTATCCAGGAATGAAGAGGAGATATTCCGAAGCAGAGATATTCTTTCTTCACTTTTTTTGTGCGTAGAACTGTGTGGAAGAACACGATGAAACGGCATTGCAGACTTTGCCATCCACCATGCAAAAAATCATTTTTGGTGTAATGGAAATTTCTGAATGGAGAAATTGCATAGTAGTGGGAGTTAATAACCCTATCTGTTGTTCTACTTTGCTTACTTCAGTGTTAATTACACTTGACGTTTCTTTTGCAAAAATAAATTTTATAGGGCGACAATACTTAGTTGAAGACGGTGTGGAATTTTTCCAAATTACATTTTCGCCACCAACAGTCTGCATTTGTATTGGCACCATAGACACACTAAACAAATTTTCGTCTGTGTAATTTTCTTCACTGAACTTTTGTCTGTATTTGTTTTGCTCTGAACCATCGCAACCCCATTTTATAATAATTTCAAAAATAGCATTAGATTGTAGTTGAAATTTCTCTCTGATATCTTGGATTTCGCACAAACGATGAATTGTATGGTCAATAACTGACTGTAGAGGTATCTCAGCCGATATTTCTGTCACTTTCACTCCTCCTGGATAGCACATGACTTTTGCTTCCTTAACTCTGTAATACGGTGGATATAATTTACAATTTGTTTTTCGGCTTGCTCTCGTATTCGTAAATATTGCTGAGTAGACAAATTCGTACTCACCATTAGAGCGAGTGCTTGTTCTGGAGAGAGTAAAGATGGTTCCTGATGCAACGATCTTCGAACTTTCTTAATTTTTGTGCCTCTATTAGGAGAAGCAAGTACAAGTTCCTTCACTATGTTCGAAGAATCTCTTTTTCCTTCATTCCTTAATTTTATTCCGGTAGCTGTTCCCAATTCTTCTGTGGACAAACATAAGAGCTGTTTTACTCTCCGTCCTTTAGCTCTAGGGCCACACGAACTAAATGGCTTAACTGGACGGCCAACGCCTCTAGTAGTATCATCTAATTGTGATGTACTTGGAGCAATTGTCGATAAATTTATTGAAAATTTGATGTCTTCCTGCAGCCACGATGAGTAATTTTCTAGAAAACGCTGTTTATGCCTCGCACATTTTTTCCATTTTCTGATGATAAACTGACAAAAAATTTTAATTTGAATTTTTATGGGCATGATTGAAGTGTCGGTAATAGTTTCCTCACCTAATTTGTGTAAAACATACGATAGCACGGCGTCATACCTTGATTCCGTGGAGCTTTCACACCATACATGAAATAGTGTCCTCCGTGAAATCAAGCGCTCCACTGCGAAAAAAATTAAAAACTCGTGAGTGCGCAGGTATGCGCAGCTGATCTTTCATGATTCCAATAGCCAAATGAATAAGGTTTAATACCTACATAGTCACAAACGTCAACTCCTGTAAACTCTGTATTAAAAGTCTAGATACATTTGTAAAATGGCGCGAAAGTAGAACTAAAATTACTTACTTTTTCAAAAGACCCCCACGACCAATCGCAAACACTTTTTGCTTATCTTTAGGCACTAATAAAAAGAAGAAACACCCAAAAACACAATTATTTAATCACTACCTCTCTGTGAGTAGAAGGCGATGAGCACTGGTCTCCAACACGAGATGTACTGAAATGCGACTGATAGAGCCGCGCGGTGTCAGCGCGAGATCGTGCAAGTTTGAACTTGTTCTACTGCCGCCTCAAGCAATGCAGAAGAAAAACAATACCCAATTCATACACTATGGACATTATAAAATCAAACAAATACCCAACTTAATTCATTTGAGTACTTTGGAAAATTGAATTATGTCCACCTAGATGGCCGAAATTACACACCGTGCGGCGGCAGGATTTTCGACACTAGCTTTCCAGCTAGGTCGAATTCAGTCGCTGTCTGGAGGAGAATTCTAGAGGCCGGCTGCTCTGATCGGTAGTTTTCCGTGGTTTCTCCGATCAACACAAGGCGAATGCCGGAGCAGTACCCCATCAAACGGGCCACGGACCGCGCGCGATCTGTCCTTCCCATTCCTTATCCTACCCTCTCCTCTTACACACACACGTACACTAACATGCACTACACTACCACATATTCCGGGAGACCGGTCGGGAGCTTAGAGCTTGTCCCGGCTGGGGCGGTGCCCCGCTGGTGGGAGAGTCCTGGTTAGGGGGAAACCCCACTAGCCGACGGTAGGTCGGCGCCGGATCTCGCCATCCAGCGGGGGAAGATCACCGCCATCTCCCGAGAAAAAAAACATGCACTACACTAACGGGACTAATGACCGAAGCAGTTGACGCGCCCGGAAACACGAAATAATCAATCAATGAATACACGGGACCGGCTGAGGTGCCTCAAGGCATCAACTTCTGTCACAGTTGTGCCTCTGACCGCGAGCTCCTGGCGTTCGAGCCCCGACTGTGGTAGGACACTCAACACTAGTAAGGTAGCTTCGCAGAATTCAGCCGCTGTCTGGGGGAGGATTCGAGCGGCCGACTACTCCGATTGGTAGTTTTCCATGGTTTTTTTCTAACCATTGGTGCCCCACAGCCTCTTGGCCGTCAGTCCCTTTCTTTAGGGATTTCTTTCGTGGTTTCTCTAATCATCCCCAGACGAAAGCCGGAGCAGTACCCTAACAAACGGGACACAGACCGCGGGCGATCTTTCCTCCTTCCTTGCCGTACTATCACCTCTCACTTACAATCTCTTACACTTAGTGCATGCACTACACTAACTCCCAACATTGAACCACATATGTCGGGAGATTAGAGCTTGTCCTGATTGGGATGATAATCCGCTGGTGGGAGATATCTGGATGAGCAAAAGCCCGCAAGCAGACGTGTGGTTCGGCGCTGGATCTCATCATCCAGCGGGAAAGATTACCGCTACCTACCGTGATAAAAAAAAATACACTACCAAAAACGGGACTAATGACCATAGCAGTTGAGGCGGGCAGAAATACGGAATTTTCAATAAATCAATTTTAAATGGACACTTCAGGTGGTGAGTTCAAGATAATGTAGAAAGGCAGTGAGACTGCACGATCCAAGAAAGAAGAGGAGGTATAGGAGGGCCAGGATCCCTCCGTATTCAACAAAAGTTTGGAATTTTATGGGATTTATTGAAAACAATTCTAACCTATTGATTGCATTACATTATAAAGTATTACCATTGTGTCCTTAATAGTATCTTATTTTGATTTCGAGCAAACACAAATTAGTTACTACGATTAGTTGTGACTAATAATAATAATAATAATAATAATAATAATAATAATAATACCAACAACAATAATATTTTGTTTAGGTATTGGCCTTGGAGGGTCCATTTTATTCACTCGTGAAAAACGAGGTTCTTCGAGTTTCGTCGCCACGTCGAAACTTAGAATTTTCACCTGAGAATAAAATCTTATTTCACTCCCTCATCGTAAATAATTTTAATTCAACGTTTTTATACATTTTGTTACGTCAATTCGGCTGTGTGATAGTTTGAATTTTTCGATTTCCACATTAGTTGGCTCGGTCTCGGGCTCCACCGAGTTAGCAATCTATGGATGGGTACGAAATGGTTATTTTATCGTATTTGATAAAATGACATGCTGCAGAATATCTACTATGAAATATGAGGAATTACAAATTCATTTTAGTGATTAGAATAGCTGAATACAAGAAATTTCACATTTTCGATCACAATACGACGCCGATCAAGTCGTCAATTGGATTAGGACTGAAAGAAAGTCCTACTTCTACAGAAGTAATGGTACAGTATTCTTTACAACACAATACGTTTTCAAAATAAAAAAAATACATACGTATCGTACGTACAATCGTAATCGTTGTTTACGAAGAGCCAATATGCATGTGAACAGTTATGCCGTGTGACCGGTGATGGACCCTGAAGGAGATGGTTTAAAGGGAAGGTGTACCCTCTCCAAATCCAACATTGTTTTTGTACGTCAAGTCAATTAATTGAAAACAATACCACATATTGATCGCATTACATCTCAAAGGAGTATTCTCATTACGCTCGAGTGGGCGGAATTTCACAAATAAGTTCCGCATACTGCGTTACTGTGAGGTATAGACATCGGATGTTTAGGGAAATGCCTTTTTTTCTAGAGAACTTATTTAAAGGCTGATAAAATATGTTCACAAATCATGACAAATGATGACATATGACGAAGTTTTATATTGCTTATTTTTGCTCATTTTAGCATGAATGCCTATTTTTTGCCTTTTTTGCCTTTTATTTATTATATTTATATACAATGCTAAGATATCGGAAAATCGGCGATGGTCCAACGTGACCATTCATTACGAAACCTTCAATTCACGTCTTGAAATTTAAAATTACGAGAGAATTCCTGAAAGTATACCAACTGATTTTTCTCCATTCCCTATTTCATAAATACCAGCCATGATCTGAGAACATGGACGATTGACAATACAGAGGGAACCGAAATTTTAAGTGGAAATAAATATAAATTCCCAGAAGATTTCAGTGTTGCTAGTGTTGGACTGCTAAAATATATGCCAGTCACATCGTTCAGATATCCTTCTCCGCATTCAAACTGATTTTGTCTCCCAGTCGTCACAAATTTGAAATTGTGATCCTTGAAAAGTTACTGGTAATATGTAAATATTATTGGTTAATGGAAACTATTAAGAATAAAATGTAGAAGAGTTGTAAATATGTAAATCAATTCCTATAAGATAAATAAATAGTATATAAATATAATAAGTAAAATCAATTCCTGTAAGATATTGGCAAATAGGAATCTGAAATGTTCCGTTACGATGTATAAATACGTTAAAATATATAATTTACTAAGTAGTAATAGGCACTATACGTAAAAATATATAATTATGTAAAAATATGTAAAATAAAAGCGGTTATGTTTCATTCAGAGCGTCTTGTAAATTTTAAAATATTATTGAATGTAGGTGTCTTGTTGCTGCAAAAAATGTATTTACATGAAAATCCGTTTCCTACTTGTTTCGAACCTGATAAGATGGTTGGATAAGATGGATAAAGTGAATAAAGAATATTAAACACTTGTAGTGCACTTTTACAAAAATGCAATCCCATTAATTTAATGTGAGCAGTAGCATCGGCTTGACTCAAACGCCTGCGCCAACTATCAGATACATTTGCGATGTGAGCAGTGGCACAGGCTTGAATTAATCGCCTGCGCGAACTATCAGCTGAGAGAAATGGTGTAACATCGCGGTCGACTCGCCGACCTATGATTCACTGTCAATATCCCTTGCATCGACGGCATACTGAGCATCACAAGAAAAGTAACATTAATTTTAACAATGATACAAAATGCATTATTTACCATTTGGACTGTATAAATGTGTATAAGCAACCTGTAACAACTATTGTACTACAGCCTCCGGGTCAATGACCCCCATCTCGGTCAGGTGTTTCGTCCAGTTTCCCTGACCCATTGAGCAAATGCTGAGATGGCCCCTTGTTTTGCTTCTGGACATAAATGTAACTTCATTTTCTGTGCACGTCTTCTAGAATTCAGTGGGAAGTACAATTATTCAAATTATCGTTTCCATGTTGTCGCGTAAGGAAGTATTATTCCGAAGGACAACATGGATAAGAGCCAAAATTTATTGCTTATTTATCCTTGAAAATAGATTTTATTACATGGAAGCTTTTTTCTTTTCTTTTTTTCTCCTTCAAAATTTAAGTAGTATATGATTTAGTGTAGGGATCACAGAATTTTGAGAATGTGCCCAGAATTCACTTTTCCCCATAGCACGTCATACGCAGTTTTAATTGTTTTCTGACGTAAAATAAATAAATAAATGAAGTAAAACAAGCGACGGCAAGCTCTCGTTTGAAGGAAGCAGCGTTACAACCGCTTGACCTTTGCGTGGCTTCCTGGACACCGTGTACTTGGCTAAGCGGCTACCGCCCCTGCAGCCCGCCCGCCCCACCGCCCGCAGGGGCCCCAATCGCCCAGCGTCACGCTTGTCCACCGCCACCACCTCCGCCTTGTTTGTCGTTCGTGACTCGTCAGATTTCGGATTCGTTCGGAATCAAAAGTCGCGAAAAGCCTCCATTGTCGGCAGGGCGAGCCGCGACGTCGGCGTTTGTCGTTTGTCCGGCTGCGCGGACAGTTGCGAAACGACGTGTGTTGCTGATTCTCTTCTTTTTTTTTTCGCGCCGAGATCTGATATTCGAGCCGGCCATTCGGCCGAGGGGAAACGTATTCAAACAATTTCGTAAACACTATATACGTCAGTGAGATGAACGATGTTGGCGGGACAATGAATTTCGACCGGAGAATTAGGAACGTTATTGAAAACTCCGTACCGGCTCTGCTTGGCTGGAGATTCTGTAGCAGTTAGTCACGTAAAAAAGTACAAGGTAGAGATTTTGGGAAAGCACAAAAATATGTTTGAATATATCATTACGCCGAAAACGTCAATATCACTTGTACATCATTGTCTTTTTTTTGTTGTATTTGTTTTTCTTTTGTATTTCGGCCTACGTTGTATCACTTTTCATTTCATGGAGGCCTGAAAATATTTTCTCCGAATACACATGACGAGTATTTGTGAATGGATGGGAATCTGATGGGAAGGCAAAGTCTTCCATGATTGCAAACACGTTTTCTGGAAGTTTTTTTATAGGAACAGGTAAAGGAACAGCTACGATTATTTATTTTTTGCAGCCCGGACCACATAAACCAAAACCTGAGTCGCAGCAGAGCTAATCAGCTATACAGCACTCTCCCATGACCGGAATTTCAGAACGTTTGCTTACATACATCACTCTTCCTTTCTTTTAAATTGTGTGTATTCGTAAAGCTCTACTAGTTGGAAGTATCAATTCAAGACATTCAATTTTTTAGTAAGTATGTATACATGAATTCGGCATTGAGGGTTAGATTAATACTTTTGCAAGATAACAGAATTCCAAGGCTAGGGCGTTTTTATTTATTATCCACGCCAGGGGGTAAGGGCGATATTAGGGAGTTTTAGCACCACGCGTAAGGTAGCGACGTTATGCACTAACAGTCACGTGACGGACCTTGAAGCCATAACGTCTTACCTTAGGCCTAAGGTACGACCTTATACCTTCATAAATAGAGCACGCCTGTAGGAGACTCTACGGTCAACTTACAAGCGGCAACATGGCCGCGTAAAACAAGAAACGTTGGGGATTGTTCCAGCTGCGACAAACCGATTCTCGCATTGAGGCAGTTACAGCTATTCCTAACTCTACAACGTTGGCAAGAATTAACGGTAAATGTTGGAGAAGTGGCAGGAAAGAGCAAGAAGTGGCAAGAAAGATGTTGGAGAAGTGGCAGAAAATCAATTTTTTGGGATAGGTTATGTCTTACTCTCATAATGAACGCTGTTTGAAAATATTTCCTACGTTCTCAAGAACAGTCGATTGAAAATTCCAGACTGCATACTCATCGTAGAGGCCCACAATAATCCAAAACTCCAAACACAATTTACATTTATTATACTCTTGTATCGTATCGTGGTTTTAAAGTCTCGCCGCTAGCCTAGACTCTCTGATATATTATGCAACTTCCTTGGTCAACGCTTGAAACGTTTCTTTTGTTATAAAGTATAAGGTAGTGTCGCAAAACTGCTAAAACTCTTCTGAACGTTGTTCATTATGACCGTATAAAGTCGTTAGTCACGTGATCAATAGAGTTTAAGGAGGCGTCCTTACGCCTGGCGCTAAAACTCCCTATTATTGCGGCGAGCATGATCTTTCTCGCTACCGCTTACGCAGCCGAGAGGAAGTTATGGAATGCTGCACGAAGGAGTGGCAAATTTTCGGCAGAAAACTCTTATTGTAGGGACCGGGAGCGGTAGCTCAGAGCATCAACTGATGTCACTGCAGCGCCTCTAACCGGGAGGTCTTAGGTTCGAGTCCTGATGGTGGCAGGATTTTCGACACTAGTTTTCCAGCTAGGTCGGATTCAGTCACTGTCTGGAGGAGAATTCTAGCGGCCGGCTGCTCTGACCGGTAGTTTTCCGTGGTTTCTCCGATCAACACCAGGCGAATGCCGGAGCAGTACCCTACCAAACGGGCTACGAACCGCGCGCGATCTGCCCTTCCTCTTCCTTGTCCTATCCTCTCCCCTTACACACACACTTACACTAACATGCACTTCACTACTACATATTCCGGGAGACCGGTCGGGAGCTTAGAGCCTGTCCCGGCTGGGGCGGTGCCCTGCTGGTGGGAGAGTTCTGGTTAGGGGGAAACCCCACTAGCCGACGGTAGGTCGGTGCCGGATCTCGCCATCCAGCGGAGGAAGATCACCGCCATCTCCCGAGAAAAAAACATGCACTACACTAACGGGACTAATGACCACAGTAGTTAACGTGCCCGGAAACACGCAAAAAAAAAAAACAAATCAAATCTTATTGTAGGGCCCTGGTAACAAAAACCTGGCTAAATTCAGTTGCTAAATTCAGAAAATAATTCTCTAACTCGTGGTGTAGCCAGCCAGAATCCATGTTATGTGGCTCCTTGATACCAAAAGTCAAATGACGGCAAGACGTCGTCTGTCCGTCCGTTTCTCCGTCCGTGAACAACGCTAGCGGGTGAACTGTTCAGACTATTTGACCCAAAATTGATATTCCACAATCAAACTGGCTGATGATGCAGCCTCTTGAATTTGAAAATGATACTTTAATTTTTGGCGGTACTTTACATGAAACCTCTGAGACATTTTCTAAAATTTTAAAGACTCCATCGTTTTTTATTACATTTTGTTGCTGGATAATGTGAAGGACGTTTAAGATTGATCGATTGATTTTTTCGTGTTTTCGGGCGCGTCATCTGCTTTGGTCCTTAGTCCCGTTAGCGTAGTTGATGTTTTTCTCGGGAGATGGCGGTGATTTTCTCCCTCTGGATGGTCAACTCCCGACAGGTCTCCCGGAATATGTGGCACTACCCATCAGAGCAGCCGGCCGCTAGACTTCTCCTCCAGACAGCGACTGAATTCGATCTAGCTGAAAAGCTAGTGTCGAAAATCCTTCCGCCGTCAGGACTCGAACCTAGGACCTCCCGGTCAGAGGCGCTGCGGACGTTTAAGAGACTGAATTCGATCTAGCTAGGTAGCTAGTGTCAAAAACCCAACCGCCGTCGAACCTAGGTCAGAACATCAGTTGATGCTCTTAGCCACCTCTCGCGGTTGCATGTAAGTGTGTATAAGTAAAAAAGAGGATGAGAAGATCGCCAGCAGACCGTGGCCCGTTTGTTAAGATACTGCACCCGCATTCAGCTGGTATTGATCGGAGAATCCACGGCAAACTATCGATCAGAGCGGCCGGCCGCTAGAATTCTCCTCCAGAGAGCGGCTGAATTCCACCTAGCTTACAAGCTGGTGTCGAAAAATCCTGCCACCGTCGGGACTCGAACCTAGGAGGCAGTGACATCACTGACATCTCAGAAGCAGTGATATCAGTTAATGCCCTGAGCCATCTCCCTCGGTTGCATGAGTATGTATAAGTGAAAGTTGCGGATAGCACGAGGAAGAAGATGAAAAAAATCGCCCGCAGTCCGTGGCCCATTTGTTAGGGTATTGCTCCGACATTTACCTAACGTTCATCGGAAAATCGAAGGCAAACTACCCATCAGAGCAGCCGGCAGCTAGAATTCTCCTCCAGAGAGCGAATGAATTCGACCTAGATCTCTAGCTAGAGACGAATATTCTGCCACCGCCGGGACTCGAACCTAGGACCTGCCGGTCAGAAGCACTGCAGTAACATCATTAATGCCCTGAGCCATCTCTCCCGGTTTAAAGTAATTGTGTGTTTACGTAAGAGATGAGGATAGCCCAAGGAAGAGATGGAAAGATCGTCCACAAGTAAGCTGAGGGACAGTAGTGACATCGGTTGATGCCCTGAGCCACCTCTCAATGTCTACCGATACGGTCCGCGACAGAATTCGACCTAGGGCGCGGTGGAGGGGGGGCGGGCCAGGGCCGCGGCGGGCGGGGGTTGGGGGTGTCCGAGTGAGTGATGGATGGTGCCTGCCGCCTTTTGCACCCGGTTGCGTCACGCCACAATGCTCGCGCGGTGACTTGCGTTTGTTTTCGGCGACCCGCTCGCCCCCCCCCTCTCTCTCTCCCGCTTAGGAAACGGCGTGGCGCGGCGACTTATCGCCCTCCGGGGGCGATTGTCGCCCAATCGCCCATCCGCCCGTCGCCCAAATCGCCCTTCCGTCCGCTCGCCCTCACGCTGATGTGGGCTGACCCCTGTGCTATGGGCTGTTCAAGCTCAAATGAGTTCTTTCAGCTCCAAACAGCTTCTAGACTTTTCGCTAAGGATGCGACATTAAATTTATCGACATATTTAGCAACGAGTTTTTGAAACCGTTGTTTTTTTAACATAGATGTTTTGTAAAACAATGTAGTCAAAGATGGATGTTTTGTGTTCGATGTTTTTATGTGCATGATATTTTATTTTTGAGTGAAAAAGTAGCATCAAAAAAAAATTTCAGCATCGTAAAAAAATAATTTTGAGATATTCGCAATCGGGGGGGGGGGATTCAGTCGATCATTTGGGGCGGGGCACCATAGACTTTTATTAAATAATTAACATATTTTTATTATATTACGTAATATTTATATACTGTAGACATGAAACTATACAATATTATAGTTTAAATAATTACATACTTCGAACATAAATAAATATTTAAATCAATTTTGCCATATAAAAGAAGGTAAACGAAAACTCTAGGCAAATTGTAAACCCAGGATTTGACAGTGTCCACAATTTGGACATTCTTCAGACCAAAGTAAGTAAGGTTGAACAATAATTAAACATTATTATTCTTTCACTTCAGACGTTCGCTCAAATGGAAAGCGGCCATCGAGTCTGAAGGTTCAATACAAAAAATTAAGTCGTAACGAAGCTCCGGGTGTGATAAACACGTTCAGCCGATCAAAAGCCAGAAGTCACTACATTTAATCGTAGTGAACTCCCAGAAACAGCCAACAATAATTTCACGAAGGCGGAAACACACGAGTTTACATTGCAGCCGGAATATCAGACACGTAATGCTGCCAACATCAAAAATTGGTGAGCAACATAATTTCCCGAGAGAAGTTGCCAATGTAAACACTGCTGCAATAAAATATAGATTGCAACAGTGTTTACATTGGCAACTTTTCTTGAGAAATAATGTTGCTTGCCATTTTCTTGCGAGTGTAAAGTCGGTATTCGGGCTGCGTGATGAGTCGTTATGACCCATCCCACTCATCTAAGAAACCTCACACCATCGAAAGAGGCCGTAGCGCGAAACGGGCTATAGAACCACTTAACGAGAAGGAAACTGTTTCAGCGAAAGTCCTTCGCTTACTGTATATCACTCATCTTGGTCTTAGGACAATTTGAAGTGTTCGTCAAAGTGTGTGTTGTTGTTTCAAGTCCACTACAATGTTTATTTGAATCTTTTACTTGATAAAAGTACAATTGTTTGAATTAATGAATCATACTGCTAATTCAGTGTAATTATCAGTTTCAATTCATACAACGTAATTCAATTTAACGTAAAAACTAATTACTGCTAAGAAACTCAGTAATCGTTTGTTACCAAACGTTAAACACTACAAGTTACACAGTCGACTTCAAAGGTGTTCCTATCATGAATACGGAGGTGCACTTGTGCAGTGGTAATTCGGAAACTTGATTAGTAATTGCTTTATAGTCGCATTTTAATGTGAGTCTTTAAAAAATCATAACTGTAATGGATGGAAATACAGTCCGCTTATAATAAGATTGTTTCAAGAAAAGACTGAGAAAGAAACGATGTTTGAAATCGAAAGAACTCGTTTGCAAAAATTGAAAACGACACTTTTGAGAAAAGTGAGTGTGAATAGATAATCCACAGGCAAGAAAATTGACTAATTTGCCTCATCAAGATGACAGAGAAGCTCTTTTTGAGAATTCATTCTGATCTCATCAGATCTTCACGGATTTCTTCATTATAGGTGCGGGCAGCACGACATTGAAAAAAGTTCTGCAAGGAAGAGCTTCATATATTATCACAAGGTGGCGAAAGCTTTGGTCGATGTGCCTCCTGCATTACAATGTACAATGGGATCCAATTTTCTAAAATTAATAAAAGCGATAATCCTGATTAGTTGACAAGTGAGAGAAAGGCGATTTGGTGTCTGGAATATTAAATTTCTATATTTTGTAACTTTCGGAATTTCAGTATAATTACATTAATAAGAATACATTTTGTTAATAAAATGTAACAAACTTCACCCGCCAAAATCTTTGATATCGCATTCTGCAAGCGAACCCGAAGGAGAAAGCTCATTAAAATGATTCCCAAAATATGAATTTAAATAGCCCTAAAGAGATACACATGAGTTCCCAAACTTACTTTCTATAACTTTTTTCTTCCTATAATTGTCCTATTGTCCTATTACAGTCACGCATACAATAACTATTGATTACTAAGGTCTCCATTGGGAGTACCCTCGCTCTCCTGCTTGTAACAGTAAGTACTACGCCTGCTAAGTAGCAGTTATGTTCAATCTAATAAAGCGCTTGCTTCGCTGTATAAGAAAATGTAAAAAACTAAATTAAAGAATTAAAAAAGATTCCTGTAATTTAACCCAGCGATCAAGACACGCACTGATTTCTGATTTTTTTGGCTGTTCCATGTTGTATATTTACCGCACGTAAAATTTCCTTAACTCTAAAAGAAGCCTCTGAGAAAAGTTCATAAGGCTATTTCGTCGCCCGAGTCATACCTTCTTTCTCCGCTAGATTGTGAAAGGAGCGTGGCGAAATGTGCGTGGCCAGGCTGAAGAGCAGGTCTGATGGCCTGAGCCTCGCCACGAAAAAAAAACATCATTGAATTGACTTGAATAAGTTTAATAAGGTTTCGGGTACCTCACATTAATGGACACACGAATAACTCCGTAATTATACATTTCCAGATCAATTTTGTAATGGACCTTCTCCTTTTTTTTTGTTTCTATTCCTGAAACTTTACTGTTGAGTTTAGTTACAATCTGTATGCATGAAAGGTAACTTTCCAAAGAGGAGCAATTTTAAAGAAACTCTGGCTTTGCAAATGCATTAATTCATAATATATTATGTACTAATTTACCGTAATGTAGATATAAATGAATTCGCTGCTTTGCATCGCAACATGACATTCTCACGTAAATGATCTTGGCTGTCCAGGTGGCGCCGCGTCGAAGGCTGTGTTGCCGACGTTTCGACCATCTGTTCGTGGTCTTCCTCAGGGCAGGTCTACGGGCAGCAGACATCCGGACATCCATGATCATTTGCATGACTGGCCGCGGAAGCCTACGACTTCACATGACATTCTCACATTAATGTTCAAATGCATAACTATTAGCGTCGTGAAGTCGTATTGTTCTTCACTTATTGTCTTTGCATTTCGTAATCACTTTTTTTGTTACAAATGACTAATATAGCATCGGACACATTTTTTAATGCGAAACAGATATGCATAAATACATGACGAAACAATCATATTCATAAGACTTATGTCATCATTCTATATCAACAAAGCACCCATAAATATCTTTTTTACACAATTTTACAACGCATTAACAAGCGATGTTAAAACTCGTGGAGCCAATACACAAATTAAAATATTAATATAGATTTATTTGTGATGTGTTCTTGGCATTCCAAATATGTGAATAATAGACGTTGTGTTTACCAATACTTTGTCAAATTTTAATACATACACTAATAAAATAAATTTAAAATACAGATACAAATTGCTTGGACTATGAGCAGATATAGAATTGTTCTGAGCCATTATTTAGCTTCGAAATTTATTTATATCACACAAACCTGCGACATGACACAACCGGATTGACGTCCATTCGATTACGGCGGTTTTTGTCGGTTGTTAAGTCAATGATTTCTATTGTCTGAGTACACGCTAACTCCATGACAGGAGTCTGATACCAATTTTTCGAGACTATTAAAGCTGCTGTTTAACTGTTAATAAAATAATAAGGTATATTCGTCATCACCCCATAGAGTCAATCTTCATTATAGAGACATGCCTTCCAATTGTGTGCGAACTCTTTTGATATCTGCGTATAATACAGTACTTCCCATTATTTTTGGTTGGGGCTCGAACTCTAGGTCCTTTTAGTCAGCGAAGCTGCTTTGGCATGAGATGTTACTACAGAGCCATCGCAGCCTATGAATTTTGTGCCGATAATGTTTTATGAATCCTAAGAAACTGTCATCTTTCTTTAGCGCATTCCATGAAAAGTGGATACACAAATTACAGTAAAAAGTTCAGTTATTTCATGACGTCACAATCGTCGGCCACCTTCTGCCCTGAGTCTCCATTAGGGATGCGATATATGAATGAATAATGTTCAGCGTCGATGTTTCAAATCATCGACGTTCAAAATTAAAACACCAATGTCAATCGCTCAAACCGTCATCGCCCAAAATCCATCGATGTTTTCAAATATCGATATTTTTAAAAGAAGTTTGGTAACCCCAACATTTACGCTTGCGCAGCGAAGAATTTGGTTTGAGTGTTATTAATTAATAATTAAGATTTAACTGAGGCAAGAAACAATAATAATAATAATAATAATAATTACCAAAACTGACCCTGAAATCAAGTGTCAAATAAAGGGGGCATGTTCTCAGTGTCAATGCGCTGTCATCTGCAAGTTTAAGTAAAAACGGAATTTAAACAGAGTTAAAAACATCGTCTTTAATCAGTCAATGTTGAAAACATTGATGTTTTTATAGAAAGACAGATGTTTTGAAAATAATGACATCGATCTCGCATCCCTACATCTGGGCCATCTCTCGGGGAAGAGATAGTCTGCTCGATGAAGATGGTACAAACAGCATTCGTTCCGTTCGTTCATATTATAATTTACACAGAATTGTAATTACGTAACAAAACGCATCGAACGCATATTAAAAACATCCGCTTTAATCACTCAATGTTCAATACATCGATGGTTTAATAGAAGCGTCGAAGTTTTGAAGGTCTCGACTTCGATGTTGCACGCCCAGTCTGCAAGTCCGCGTCTCACCACGGCCTAACCGCACCGATGCTGGATGAAGAAAAAACTGATGTTAAAAACCACGGGATTTAATCAATTGATGTTTAAAACATGGACGTATTTTAAAAACACCGAAAACAACGACATCCATCTCGCCTCCCTACATCGTGGTCATCTCTCGCGAGAGAGATAGTCTGCTGGAGGAAAAATGGTATAACGAGCGTTCGCTAAGTACGTTCATATTTTAACTTTAACAAAATGTGATTATGCAGCTTTTCATAACAAATAAAACCTCGAACGAATGTTAACAACATTCGCATTATTCAATTAATTTAAAAAAATCGATGTTTAACAGTACCGTCGCTGTTTTGAAAACCCCGAGATCGATGCCGCACGCCCAGTCTGCATCTTGCCACCGCCACCGCTGCCCGCGTCGCTGGTGGGTGCGCTGGCGGTCGGCGTGGAAGGGGAGGGGGAGGAGGAGGGTGGTGGGGTGGGGGTGATGGGGGGGGGGGACAAAGCGGGCGTCGCGCTGCCTGCGGGCCGCGACTGCCTGCGCGCGCACTTGTCCAAACAGTCGCCGCACGGCCTCCACGTCGTCCTCTGTCCCCTCCCCGCCCCTCTCCCCGCTCGCCACCCTTCCCCACCCCGCCACACCCCGCCCCGCCCCGCCACGCCACGCCACGCCTTACTCCCTCGCCGACGCCAGCAACCAGCAGCAGCAGGACCATTACGCCAGCACGACGCCGCGTTGGGCGGCTTTTTCGGTGTTCTTTTTTTTTGCACCGGGTGGGACGGGTGTACATTCACACTCGCCGGTTTGATCCTGCTTGATTCCAGGGTCGGTTTGATGAAGAGGTTTTCAAAATGTCTGTTTATTATTAATCTGTCGTTGGGTCTGTCAGTCCATTCGTCTGTCCGTCTCTTCATTGATCGGTCTGTACGGTCAAGCTTCCGTCTGGCTGTCCTTTCATCCGTCCGTTTCTCCATATGCCTGTCCGTCTGACCAGGCGTCCGCCCATTTGGTCATGAGTTCGTCCCTCTGGCCTGTTGTCATTCTGTCTCTCCAATCGTCCGTCCGTCTCTCCAATCGTCCGTCCGTCTCTCCAATCGTCCATCCGTCTGTCCATTTGTCCGTCCGTCTCTCCAATCGTCCGTCCGTCTCTCCAATCGTCCGTCCGTCTCTCCAATCGTCCGTCCGTCTCTCCAATCGTCCGTCCGTCTCTCCAATCGTCCGTCCGTCTCTCCAATCGTCCGTCCGTCTCTCCAATCGTCCGTCCGTCTCTCCAATCGTCCGTCCGTCTCTCCAATCGTCCGTCCGTCTATCCAATCGTCCGTCCGTCTCTCCAATCGTCCGTCCGTCTCTCCAATCGTCCGTCCGTCTCTCCAATCGTCCGTCCGTCTCTCCAATCGTCCGTCCGTCTCTCCAATCGTCCGTCCGTCTCTCCAATCGTCCGTCCGTCTCTCCAATCGTCCGTCCGTCTATCCATTCGTCCGTCCGTCTCTCCAATCGTCCGTCCGTCTCTCACGTGGTCGGTCTGGTCACTTGTCCGGTCGATCGATTAAGATATATCCGGTCGTTCAAGATAAGGTGTATACAAAGGTCGTTAAGATTAAAAGGTAACCGGTGTTAAGATCCGTCTCAATCGTCCGTCGTCTCTCAATCGTCAGGTCGGGTCTGTCCGATGAATCGGAAGGTCAGTGCTCCAATCGTCGCGTCCGTCCTGTCCATTTGTCCGTCAGAAATCTATCCATTTGTCCGTCCGTCTGTCCATTTGTCCGTCCGTCTGTCCATTTGTCCGTCCGTCTGTCCATTTGTCCGTCCGTCTGTCCATTTGTCCGTCCGTCTGTCTATTTGTCCGTCCGTCTGTCCATTTGTCCGTCCGTCTGTCCATTTGTCCGTCCGTCTGTCCATTTGTCCGTCCGTCTGTCCATTTGTCCGTCCGTCTGTCCATTTGTCCGTCCGTCTGTCCATTTGTCCGTCCGTCTGTCCATTTGTCCGTCCGTCTGTCCATTTGTCCGTCGGTCTGTCCATTTGTCCGTCCGTCTGTCCATTTGTCCGTCCGTCTGTCCATTTGTCCGTCCGTCTGTCTATTTGTCCGTCCGTCTGTCCATTTGTCCGTCCGTCTGTCCATTTGTCCGTCCGTCTGTCCATTTGTCCGTCCGTCTGTCCATTTGTCCGTCCGTCTGTCTATTTGTCCGTCCGTCTGTCCATTTGTCCGTCCGTCTGTCCATTTGTCCGTCCGTCTGTCCATTTGTCCGTCCGTCTGTCCATTTGTCCGTCCGTCTGTCCATTTGTCCGTCCGTCTGTCCATTTGTCCGTCCGTCTGTCCATTTGTCCGTCCGTCTGTCCATTTGTCCGTCCGTCTGTCCATTTGTCCGTCCGTCTGTCCATTTGTCCGTCCGTCTGTCCATTTGTCCGTCGGTCTGTCCATTTGTCCGTCCGTCTGTCCATTTGTCCGTCCGTCTGTCCATTTGTCCGTCCGTCTGTCTATTTGTCCGTCCGTCTGTCCATTTGTCCGTCCGTCTGTCCATTTGTCCGTCCGTCTGTCCATTTGTCCGTCCGTCTGTCCATTTGTCCGTCCGTCTGTCTATTTGTCCGTCCGTCTGTCCATTTGTCCGTCCGTCTGTCCATTTGTCCGTCCGTCTGTCCATTTGTCCGTCCGTCTGTCCATTTGTCCGTCCGTCTGTCCATTTGTCCGTCCGTCTGCCCATTTGTCTGTCCGTCTGTGCATTTGTCCGTCCGTCTGCCCATTTGTCCGTCCGTCAGCCCATTTGTCCGACCGTCTGTCCATTTGTCCGTCTGTCTGTTCATTCGCCCTTCCGACTGTCCATTCGACCGTGTTTCGGCCGGCCATACATCCGCCAGTCAAATCATTCTTCCATCTGTCCATCAAATCATTCATCCGGATGTAAAATCATCCATCTGACTGACAAATCATCCGTCCGTCCGACGAACATTGCGTCCATTCGTTATTCCGATTTGTTAATCTGTGAATCCGACCGTCCATTCATCTGGATAACTAAACAATGCTGGGACTTTAAATGATGCAGTTAATTATCCACTAAGAGTAAACCGAAAGTAAATCGTATTTATTGTAGGTAATGATTGGCGAGTTACTAATTTGATTCACGGTAGCATTTAGTAAAATATCAATAAATATTTTTTAGAGCAATCTTTTTTTTCCCTTTTGACTTTCATGCTTCATTCTCATTTAGTTTGCTTTGAACTAATCCCATCACTTTTCATTTTATTTCTAACTAGCTGACCCGGCGAACTCTGTTCCGCCTTAACAGCCGGTCCCATCTTTTTCTCGCACTCACTGTGAGAAACTGTACTATCCTTGTTGCACTCGTGATAATAAAGCAATTGCAGATTTGTGTTTTTCTCTCAAACAAAGAAGAACTTAAAATAAAACGCTCTGATATTAAATAGATAATTAAAAATTCTATTAAGTAGTAGAGCGTTTTTTTTGGAATTGATTTTTGTTTAAGAGAGAAATACGAAGCTGTAATCATAGGGACCGGCTGTTAAAGGCAATAAATCAGCAGATTTTGGAATTTATTACGTTAAATTGTTTATTAGAAAATACAAATAAAAACATTAAGTTGATTAATCATTCATTATTGTTCCTGTATTTTGGTGCACTCTTCAGTTAAGTACCTTCACGCGAAAACATGCGAAATAACGCGAAAACGTGCGAAAACGTGCGTTCTCACACAGGAACGCTGTCGAACGGGATAAACAGTATCCTATGTCCGTCTCCTGGCTCTATGCTTCCTGCTCACCAATTTGCAGCCAAATCGGTACAGCCGTTGTTGAGTTATAAATAGTGTAACTAACACGACTTTCTTTTATATATATACTAGCTGACCCGGCGAACTCTGTTCCGCCTTAACAGTCGGTCCCATCTTTTTTTCGCGTCGCACTCACTGTGAGAAACTGTACTATCCTTGTTGCACTCGTGATAATAAAGGTATTGCACATTTATGTTTTTCTCTCAAACAAAGAAGAATTTCAAAAAAACGCTCTGATATTAAATAGATAATAAAAAATCTATTACGTAGCAGAGCGTTTTTTTTTTTTGGAATTGATTTTTGTTTAAGAGAGAAATACAAAGCTGTAATAATAGGGATCGGCTGTTAAAGGCAATAAATAAGCAGATTTTGGAATTCTTTAAGTTAAATTGTTTATTAGAAAATGCAAATAAAAAAATTAAGTAGATTAATCATTCATTACTGTTCCTGTATTTTGGTGCATAGGTGAAGTATATATGGGTATAACGTAAGTATATAATAGGTGTAGTATATATAGATATAACGGCGAACGAAAAGCGGCTATCAATATCCACTTCTGTTATCAGTGCGGCGTTACAACAATGGGTTACAACAGGCAACAATGACCGCTAACATGCGAAATCACGCGAAAACGTGCGTTCTCACACAGGAACGCTGTCGAACGGGATATACAGTATCCTATGTCCGTCTCCTGGCCCTAAGCTTCCTGCTCACCAACTTTCAGCCAAATCGGTACGTTCTTGAGTTATAAATAGTGTAACTAACACGACTTTCTTTTATATATATAGATAACGGCGAACGAAAGGCGGCTATCATTATCGCCTTCTGTTATCAGTGCGGCGTTACAACAATGGGTTACAACAGGCAACAATGACCGCTAACATGCGAAATCACGTGAAAACGTGCGTTCTCACACAGGAACGCTGTCGAACGGGATAAACAGTATCCTATGTCCGTCTCCTGGCCCTAAGCTTCCTGCTCACCAACTTCCAGTCAAATCGGTACAGCCGTTCTTGAGTTATAAATAGTGTAACTAACACGACTTTCTTTTATATATATAGATATATATATATATATATATATATATATATATATATATATATATAGATGTAGTTTTTTGCTGATACCACAGAATGTTTACATGCCATTGTGTTTAACGCAATTCCTTCTTGCAAACAAATACGTTTCGTGTTTTTCGCTCCAGAAATAACAAAATTCAATCCATCTAACCACCTACTTTTTCCAAAACAAAAATTACGCTGGAAGAATTTTAAACAGAAAAGAGCCCAAGAATGTTTGCAGCCTGTGCAGGATCTGTAGGACCCATTTCACTCACCGTCTGAAGAAAGGTCTCCTTCGCAAGTTCCCTTTGGGAGACAAAAGAAGCACGCCCGCCGCACAAAGGGGGCGGTGAGTGTGGCTAACTTACCCATTAGACGTTCCCCACCACAGATCTGTCCCCCCTTCTTCATCCCTCATCCCTAGCAGCTTTACACTCTGCAAAGAGCCGCACGAGATGTAGCCGCTTCTTTGAGTCGAGTTCAAAAAGAAGAGGGAAAGTGGATTAGAAAGTTGTGGTCATCTACAGGGGTATGTCATGCCGCAACGTAACAGAAAACCAGTATTACATTATAGGGGAATAGAACCTCGTTCGTTTACATTAAATTTAATAAAACTGATTGTCAGGGTGATGTGTGCATTAAATGGTCGTCAGCCATATTTCCCCTGGGAGTTTTGTGGACATTTAATTGAACATTATTGCTCATCCTCGAGAACGAATGACGTAATTTAAAAGAGTCCGAGTCTATTATATATATATATATATATATATATATATATATATATATATATATATATATATATTCGAACAATCTGGAGGAGGGAAATATACCTGTCAGCTGATGAGTGTAAAATACTTAGATTTGTGGTAACATGATTTGCGAGAGGTGTCAAAATTAGGGTGTTTGCAGCACTTTCGATACTACTGCTTCGATATTTTGTGTTTTAGAGACTTATTGCATTGCATGAAGCACCTTAGCGTATAACACTTAAGCTTTTGCGTATGAGCCAATTCGAAATAGAATGGAAGTGATAACACAACCCGCTAATCCGTCGGATATAGAGGGTAACGTATATCGCAAGTTATTCGATCATTCGATCACTTGATCATGCCATAAGTAATTTCTTCCCAACTAAGGCTGAAGAGTGTGCTATGAGCTGAGTCTCACATAATGCAACATAATTTTAGAGGTATTAATCTATCAATATAATTTTCTGCATTTACAATGTTATTTATATTTATACAATAATGTAATAAGCTGGCCGGTTGGCCGAGATCGGTAAGGCAATAGTGTCATCGTGATCTCGGACCGAAGGGTAGCGGGTTCGAGTCCCGCCTCGGGCATAGTTGTATTTGTGTCCGTCCTTTCACCCCCTTATCATCACCATTTCGTTTCATCTTCATAATTAATATAGCGTTAACACCAATAGTGGTCGCTAATGACCTAAATGTAGATGCGACCTTAAGTAACAAAAAAATATTATTACATATTATATTATGTACAAGTATATAATATAATTGTATATACAGATCAGTGGTTGTTGAGCAGCTCTCGTCGAACAAACGTCAATCAAAAGAACAAGAATTCAGCGCACACTTTGCCGACAGAGATCAACACTTCTTCCATATCGACCTAAACGTTGTGCAAAAAGACTGTAAGAGGAGATTCAATTGCGATGGAAGTAACCACATGTCTCTAGCCCATGAGAAATTATTCCAACGAATCGCTTGTCGATGAGAAACAATAACGCTGTACCGATACTCCGTGAGAAATAATTTCGACGTGTATCAATATTCAATGGGATATGAATAAAGTCTTCTTACACAGCGTGAAGCTCCTTAGCGGGTGTTACTTTGGACCCTCCATGCGAGCGCAATGAATTGCGCATGCGCAGAGGTTCAAAATTAGTATACGCTAACGAGCTTCACGCTGTACAAAAAGTCTCTTTTGATACTACTAGATTCGGTGTCGATGCTGCGTAATCGATAATATCGTGGTATACAGATCCGCAGTGTGTACTCACATAATGCAGCCAAAAACCTGAACTACTGTTGCTAAAGTTTTTAAGTTTCAATAGAGCTCTGTTTTCCTATTATGGTTCTGCACTTCCACGAGGCTGCTCTGTGGTTTTTCATCGGTCGCAAAATGCACTAGTTATGGGAAACCTACGGGTGTCGTGGCATATCAGGGATTCGTACATTTTAACGATCTCGTTCCTGTTACCATACCTCAAGACTTAAAGCTTCAATGGTTTATTACAGATGTTTGCATTAAAGTAACTCTGCTTTACAGGCGGTGGAGTGGGGTCTGTCAATGTGTGTGTCAATGTGAATGTGGAGTGGCGTGGAGAGGTCACTGCTCTTGCAACAAATTCAAATTCTTTATTACCTAAGATTATTTTTGTTCTACGTTTGGTATTGCGCTGAGAAAGTACATATTTTTATTATAAACAAGAGTTCTAATCCTTTTTAGTGGCGGAGCGGGGTGGGGCGGAGCGGTGCCGGACGGAGTGAAGCGTGGCAGCGTGAAGCGCACTGCAGAACACTGCAGGGGTGGTGCGAGACGGGGCGGGTAAGGGGCGGGTAAGGGGCGGGTAAGGGGCAGGGTAAGGGAGCCAGTCAAGAGGGCGATCCAGGGCGGAATTAAGAGGCGGGTAAGGGACCGGGTGGGGCAGGTAAGGGCGGGTAAGGGGCGGGTAAAGAGGCGGGTAAGGGCCGTCAAGGCCAGTGGGGGCGGGTAAGGGGCGGGTAAGGGGCGGGTAAGGGGCGGGTAAGGGGCGGAGTGTGTGGCGGGGCGGAACGCGAGGTGGGGCGGGGCGCGGGGCGGGCCGCGGTATGGGGCAGGGGCGGGGAAGGAGAGGGGAAAGGGCGGGGAAGGGGTGAAGTGTGGGGCGGGGCGGAGCGGGGTGCCGGTCGGGGCGCGTGGCGGGACACGGGGCGCGGAGCTGGGCGGGGCCGGGGCAGGGCGCGGGGCGTGGCTTGGGGCGGGGTGTGGAGCAGGGCGGGCATGGGGCTGGGCGGGCGGGGCGGGAGGAGCGAGGTGGGGAGTTAGAATTCCCCGCGCAGGGTGTTTGACCGGACCCGGCCCTAATCTGCGGAATGCGATGTGTATCGGCAGCTCCATGGACGGACGGACGGGTGGACGGGCCGAGTGTAATCCGCAGTGGCCGGCGAACGGTGGCGGCGCCCCGCTGGGCCACGCGACGCGCCCGCTGCCGACCTCGCGCCACACCTCGCCACACCCCGCCACACCCCGCCACGCCACACCCGCCACTCGACCGGCTGGCGTGGAGGCCGCGGTTTCAGGCTATAGCACATCCCTCAGACGCAATAACAGGTGCACGTAAGTTTTTTGTAAAGGACATAATGTAGAATAATTAATTTGTGTAGTTTACCGAATTGTTATCTGAAATTGGGCGTTCTTGTCAAGACACTATTTTAATGATTTCAATTTGTCCGTCGTTTCTAATCTTCTGTAGGTTGAATGAAATTTCAAGTTATTGCAAAGAAAGAAAAGGAAACAGACTGAAATCAGAAACGATCTTACACCGTATTGTAGACATTGACTAATACTAGAACTTTAAGAAGTTCATTGAACAGAATTAGATAAAATTCTAGGTCAGATAAAGGAAAGAATCACTAAAGGAATAAACAAGAAATCGAAAGAAAGAAAAATAAGAAAACTCACAAGAGAAAAAAAAAGAAATGAAATATAAATATTAAAGATGAGTACGGCAAGGGAGTATTCCTGCTTATAATGAACTTTTCAGCATTGAATATCTGTATTTTTAGTACTTTGATACCAATAGTTTCCAAAGCATAGTTTGTTTTCACCATTAAAAACAATGTTACATTATTATTAAATTCTTTCAACAACGCACTTATTAATGAACAGTTTTATCAAAATAATGTGTGCAAAATTGTGTTTTGTGTATCAGTTATCACAAAGATTTAGTTCACTTTCAGGTAATATTTATACTCAGAAAGTATTGTTTTATCAAAAATATGTACTGTTTATCACTTTTTGGACTCCTATTCGTAGAAAAAGATGAATTTAAGGATGTCGTAGGTAAGTAAATTTTTGTTCCATGCGGAAATTTCCATTAAATAATTTGGAGCCAACAGATCGACAGACGGATAGACAGGCATATAGACAGGCAGATAGCCGGGCCGATAGGCAGGCAGGCAGGCAGGCAGGCAGACAGACAGACAGGCACAAGGATAGATAGACAGACAGACAAGCCGACAGGCAGACAAACTCATCTTCTGATTCACTAGACAATACAAACTAAAGTTTTTTAAGGACACACACGGCAGCAACATATAACACACAATAACACGAGTTCTAATCTTAACATCAGTAAAATGTTCCCTCTACTTCTACCACTACGCTAGGCAAATAGAATCAAAGTGAAATTACGATCCAATTTAAACATAATATAATATTAAATGCAATTTCCATGTACACAATAAAATAAAACATTTACTAGAACGATTCTCAATGATTAATGGAGTGTCAGTACTTGGTTCGTAAACTTCTCTGTGATTGGTCAAGAACCTGTATCATAATGAAATGAGTATCATTATGCAACGGGTTGCAGCAATCAAATGACAGAATTTTACAATTGGAGTAGAAAATCACTTTTTCTGTACCGGGGGATTCCAAAACGTGCATTTCTGTTATAATCTCGACATCGATTTACCGCACCATTACATCACTTTCTCTTATACTCCATATATAGAGAAAGAATCGATTGAATGATTGATTTATTCATGTTTCCGGGCGCGTCAACTGCTATGGTCATTAGTCCCGTTAGTGTAGTGCATGTTTTTTCTCGGAAGATGGCGGTGATCTTCCCCCGCTGAATGGCGAGATCCGGCGCCGACCTACCGTCGGCTAGTGAGGTTACCCCTAACCTGGACTCTCCCACCAGCGGGGCACCGCCCCGGCCGGGACAAGCTCTAAGCTCCCGACCGGTCTCCCGAAATATGTGGTAGTGTAGTGCATGTTAGTGTAAGTGTGTGTGTAAGGGGAGAGGATAGGACAAGGAAGAGGAAGGACAGATCGCGCGCGGTCCGTGGCGCATTTGGTAGGGTACTGCTCCGGCATTCGCCTGGTGTTGATCGGAGAAACCACGGAAAACTACCGATCAGAGCAGCCGGCCTCTAGAATTCTCCTCCAGACAGCGAATGAATTCGACCTAGCTGAAAAGCTAGTGTCGAAAATCCTGCCGCCGTCAGGACTCGAACCTAGGACCTCCCGGTTAGAGGCGCTGCAGTGACATCAGTTGATGCACCGGTGAGAAAGAATTGAAAAATGAAAAAAAAAGATGAGTAAGTAAAACAAAAGAACGAGTAAAGAGGACGAACGAAAGAAAGTAAAAAGAGGCTGGGAAGGAACCCGCACGGGCCAGAGGCGAGTTCCAAGAGTCGAGGCTCCAGGATGTAAACGTAAAACCCGTGGAAGCGTCACCCCGCCCCCCCTCGCCACATGGGCCACGGCGTCCGCTACGCCGCCTGCACTTTTTTCACGCCGCCCCCCTCGCCCTCGCCCTCAGCACCGCGTCTGCAGGGCGTCTGCGATGGGCGGCCACGTGTGCTGGGGTCCGTCCGACGGCCCCCGCAGAGATGCTGAGGTTGGGGACAGGCAGCGGGTGACACGAACCACAGCAACACGGTGGAAACAGTGGTGATACAACTGCACACACTCTCTCGTATTGTTGGTAACGGTTTCTGCACACACTCTCTCGTATTGTTGGTAACGGTTTCGTAATATTATTTTGCAAGCTCTATTCTAATAACTAGGAGGGAGGCTAATGAAGTGACATGTTTTCTTTTTACTTTAGGACAATGCCGTTTACAAAGAAATTCATTTTATGTGATGACAAAAGGAAAAACCCATTTCATACGTCGTTGTTTTTGTTGCTTTTTCCGTCAGTTTCGATAATATGTTATTTTTTACCTTTTCCCCGTCAATTTTTGTGCATTTTCCGCTTATTTTATGGACTTTAATATCGTGTTAATGGTTCTTACTTCAATAATGTATACGAGAAGCAATAAATGTTCTCCACAGAATTTCTTGAGTAACCTATTCGATTTCTTCGCTCAGAAATTGCAATGTCAGCCGGTGTGAGTATGTAATCGAAGGATCCTGTAACCCCTATCAGCGTCACTGTCGGTTCAGCCGATTTCAGGATAACTAAGATTCAGGACAAACAGTCCAAACCAAAAGTTTGCTAGCTGAGTGCACTTGAAACAATAGAAGAAGCCACAATTACATCAGTAACATATCCAACTTGAGTTGTTCATCCGAAGTGGTTTTGATCACAATTTTAGCGTCGTTTTTCTTCAATTGTAGGTCATTTTTAAAACAGTTACAGAGTATTTTTTAAAATCATTTTTAGCAATGTTTTAGGTTATCAAAATCCATCCCTACTCATAACACTTCAAGCATCACTTCAAAAAACCTACCGATAAACGAAAACTACACAAATTCTTGAAACAAAATGTGTGGAAAATGAAAATGTGACCGTGAGAGGTGATGTCACTGCAGTGCCTCGCACCGGGAGATGGTGAGGTTCGAGTCCGGACGGTGGTACGATTTGCGACAGCCAGATAGCTACGTCAAGTTCTGACGCTGTCTGGAGAAGAATTCAAGAGGACGGCTGGCTCTGATCGGCAGCTTTGTGGTTTCTCCTATCAGTATCGGGCGAATGCCGGAGCGGTACCCTGCCAAAATGGCGACGGACCGCCCACAATCTTTCCTTCCCCGCGCGCGTCCTATCCTCACCCCTTACTTAAACACACACTTGTATGCACTACACTACCGGCCGGGAGATTGTCCCGGCTGGGACGGTGCTCCACTGGTGGGAGATATCTATGTTGGGGAAAACCCCGCTAGGCGACGGTAGGACTGCCCCGAATCTCGCCATCGAGCGGGACAAGATCACCACCGCCTCCCGAGGAAAATAACAATGCACTTCACTTACGGGACTAATGGTTTTAGCCGCTGACGTGCCCGGAATCACTATCAATCAATCAAACATGAAAACATGTAAAGGAAGATCTAATTTTGTAAAATAACGTGTATTAGAAAGAATTCTCTGTGGAGAGTGAAAGTTAGGTTCGAATTTTATCTGTTGTAGTGTTATAAAAAGTCAAAATTTGGAAAAATGAACGGCTAACATACTTCAAGGGAAGATTTAGGTATATAAAGGTCTAATTTAAGATCTGGGTCCCTCCATAAATTTTATTTGTAAAATAATTTTAAAAAATGAAGTGATCATAAAAGAGAATCTTTTTTCTGAACTTGTCTTAGCACTGATTTATAATGTTTTCTTCTCAATGTATTACACTTGACTACTATTCACTTTTCCAATTGTAAATTAAATATTAGTCTAATTGAAATATTGTTCGGGGGAAGCACGAGTCTCATATCCTCCCGAATCCGCTACTATAGACGGTTGACTTCTAAATTAATCTAAGATATATTACTGAATATTTCCCCTGGTTGAAAAGTCAAATATAATATATTCAGTTGAAAATTCTTAGCACATTGGATTTTTGATTGATTTTTTCGTGTTTCCGGGCGCGTCAACTGCTTCGGTCATTAGTCCCGTTAGTGTAGTGCATGTTTTTTCCCGGGAGATGGCGGTGATCTTCCCCGCTGGATGGCGAGATCCGGCGCCGACCTACCGTCGGCCAGTGGGGTTTCCCCCTAACCCGGACTCTCCGACCAACGGGGCACCGCCCCAGTCGGGACAAGCTCTAAGCTCCCGATCGGTCTCCCGGAATATGTGGTAGTGTAGTGCATGTTAGTGTAAGTGTGTGTGTAAGGGGAGAGGATAGGACAAGGAAGAGGAAGGACAGATCGCGCGCGGTCCGTGGCCCGTTTAGTAGGGTACTGCTCCGGCATTCGCCTGGTGTTGATCGGAGAAACCACGGAAAACTACCGATCAGAGCAGCCGGCCGCTAGAATTCTCCTCCAGACAGCAGCTGAATTCGACCTAGCTGAATAGCTAGTATCGAAAATCCTGCCGCCGTCAGGACTCGAACCTAAGACCTCCCGGTTAGAGGCGCTGCAGTGACATCAGTTGATGCACTGAGCTACCGCTACCGGTTTAGCACATTGGAATTTTTCCCCTTTTGCCATGTCTGAGTAATATTGTGTAGTATCCATTCCAAATTCCCGATACACTCTTTGTAGTATAGTTACCTACTAAATTTTTTCTTTCACTTAGTTCCCTTTTTCATCTCTCTCAGTCTTTACTTTGAATTTGAAAAAGAGTTTACTTGACCACTGCAGCAGTGTATATATTGTCAATATAAAAGAAAAAAGAAACACTTAAAAAATGACATTTTGCCAATCAGGTTTTAGTTGAGCGGAACGGTTTATTTCGATTGATTTATTGACCGATGTCAGGGTATTTATTTATTACAATCATACATATTAGACAAGAAAAAAAAGAGTTGTATCCTTAGTTAAACTCCACGCTACCCCACCTTATCCTGCCTCCTCCGCTCGGTCTCACTATTTTCTGTTTCACGCTACCTCGTCCTATTGTGCCCCGTCCCTCTCGTCCCAGTCCACCTTGTCCATCCACACCTTGGCTTGCCAAACCTCGCCCTGTGTAAGCTTGACCCCGTCCTACCCTGACTTGCCATATTCGCAATGACCATTGTTGCTACGGGCATCTGAAAATAGATGTATTGTTGCATTCTTCCAGCAAACTTCTCCGAACAAACTATTTTGACATTCAATTACACAAAACCTACTTGTGGTATCAGAATAAATCAGAATGTATTTATTAGGACATTTTATGGGTTTTCGGAAATGTATAATCCTGTTTGTTGGATTTCCTCTCAGTTTTCAAGACATTTCTGAAAATATGAAGAAATGCACGCATACTTTTTGCTTTGAAGGGTAAGAAATGAAGATGGAAATAGTTCTTGCGCAATCTCTAGCAAATAGTACTATCTTAGCAAACAATAACTTGTTTTGTCGGTCAGAAGTACAAAATTTTATTGGAGTTGGATTAAATCCTAGATTTGTGTAAAAACAAGAATCAATTTTCTTTAGATAATAGTACATTACGAGGTTACAAAAAAGTAGACATTATGACCGATTGACCGATAATTACTATTTATGATACGAATGGTGAAAATGACATTTTATAGTGCGAGTAGGGACGCGATCCGAGGCTTTTAGGTGGATTGCAATCCCTCGGGCAAAATAAAATCACTTTTACCACATGTGTCATTTTTAGACAATTTTACTGACTTTCCTTTTATTTAATACAAATTACTTATTGCGTAATACGTTGCATTAAGATCACATGTAGTATATGTGATTTTGTTTTTTTGTTGCATTCATAGTGTCATCTGAACATTTGAGCATCGTCTCACTTTTAGAACTAGTGCTAAAAATTGAAAGTAATAGTTTTTAATAGTATCTGTTTAAAAATACATTACCCCTGAAAATTCCATCGAAATCTGTTTAACTGTTTCCCCCTCAAACAGACAAAAATCGTAAAAACAATTAAATGAATTTTGTTATGTAAAATTCAAATTCGAATGAATTTGAAGTCATGTAAACCACCACGAAATGATAAAGAGGAAATTAGTTTGAAATCAAATAAACTTTTATTCCAATAGAAGGTTAAACTATTTTCCCCTTTCCCTTCACCTTTGGCTAATCGTTTCACAAAATTATTGTATTTAACAGTACTGTTGTGATATAATAATTTTCGAGTCTCAATTCTGCCAGAAAATTGGCCTTCACTCAATATAAATGGAAAATGATGTTAAACGAGCTACCGAAACTCTCAGAAAGCAGGGAATTATGGAGTGAGTGAAATGCAGACAGAAGCCAACCCATGAGCTCGTAAAAAACCACAGCCTCTCACAGACAGCGCCACAACTCTTGAGGCAAGTGATGAGATAAGAGCACGAAAAAGTCGTAGTAGAGCTTTTGAATGAATGCTGATAGTTCTATGAATGGGAAGAGAGAAATCATTGCGGTTAGAGCTGTGAATGAATCTGAAACGTTGAATGAATTAGATGACAAATTAGTTCTCGAATTAACTAACTCATTAAAATGACGCGTTGAAATAAAGATTATGGAGTGAGAGAACATATTCTGATATGGAAATTTGTCACTCAGAAACTCTCAAAGGTATGCTGTTTAAGTTTTAATGGTAGATGAAAGATCAACGATTAGAAAGAGGGCAGTATCTTTGACATAAATAAGAAAACTTATAATTACGAATATGGCAAAAATAAATAAGCATTTAAATTAATTAACAATAACATAAATAAGTGTTTAACTATGTGTATTAATGGCTTGGATGAATGAAGAAATATTAAACTGAAATAAAGTATATAAAATGATAGAAATAAAATGTTAAACGTAAATAACTCAAATAATCGACATGATATTTAGAATTTTGAAAAGTGAAACTTATAACATGTCTCTATGTGACAATTATGTAATGAGGCTACATGTAAGCTTTCCTCTTGTCACCTGATTTCATCCCTCATGTTTCTAATTTAAAGCTCGATCAATTACGTATAGACGACGCTACTACGTTATTTAAGCACATAAACAAGATCGTTACATTATTAACACTGTAAACATTAAAACATGCTCCATCTCAATCAGTGCCCCGGTCAGAGGCGTTGCAGTGACATCAGTTGATGCACTGAGCTACCGCTACCGGTTTGTAAGTGTAGTGTATGTGTTGATCACGTGAAGGGGTGTTCTTGTCCGCTCGATGGAGTGATCCGGCGCCGGCCTAGCTACACTGTAAACATTAAAACAATCTCTTGCTTTAAACATTTAGCATATAATAAAATGGATAATTTTAATTATTAGTAGATTTCATAGATTAATTCATGAACCATTTACTGTGCAGTGATGGCTGATACATTAAAAAACTTACTAATTATTTATTCATTAAACGAAAAAAAACAGTTACAGTGTGCGACATAAAGATAACAAAAATTTGTACATGTTTTCTGGGCTCCGGAATCCGTACTCTACACTGAATTACGCTGAATAAAGGAAGCAACGAGCGTTGTTGACAATATTTGATAAAACAAAAACTATTAGCGCTCGCAAAATGGAAACTATCTGAATCTAAAAATGAGCTACAAAATTTGTTTTTTATTTCTTATCATGGGAAGCGGGGTTAAGCATCAAGCTCTTGACTGGTCTCCCGATAGATAGAGGATTTCATAATGTTAACGGCGCATTAACTGTTATGGTCACTAGTCTTGTAAATGTAGTGATTGATTGATTAGATAGGACAAGGAAGAGGAAGGACAGATCGCGCGCGGTCCGTGGCCCGTTTGTTAGGGTACTGCTCCGGCATTCGCCTGGGGTTGATCGGAGAAACCACGGAAAACTACCGATCAGAGCAGCCGGCCGCTAGAATTCTCCTCCAGACAGCAGCTGAATTCAACCTTGCTGACAAGCTAGAGTCGAAAATCCTGCCGCCGTCAGGACTCGAACCTTGGACCTCCCGGTTAGAGGCGCTGCAGTGACATCAGTTGATGCACTGAGCTACCGCTACCGGTTTGTAAATGTAGTGTATATGTTGATCACGTGAAGGGGTGTTCTTGTCCGCTCGATGGAGTGATCCGGCGTCGACCTACACCTCAGCTTTTGGGGCACCTCTCACGAGCGGGTTCTAAGCTCCCGACCGCCCAAGGCGGGACAAGTTCTAAGCTCCCGACCGGTGAATCCCTGCATAGTAGTAGTGTAGTGCTCGTTAGTGAAAGGGTGTCTAAGGGGTGAGGATAGGACAAAGAAATGGAAGGATAGATTGCCCGCGGTCCTTGGGCCGTTTGTTAGAGTACTGATGATTGATTGATTGTTAGTGATTCCGGGTGCGTCAACTACTATGGTCATTAGTCTCATAAATGTACTGCGTATTGTTTGCTCATGAGGTGGCGGTGGTCTTCCCCCGCAGGACGCCCAGATCCGGGGCCGCCCTACCGTCGGCTAACGGGGCTTTCCCAACCAGGTGTCTCCCAACAGCGAGGCACCGCCCCAGCCGGGACAAGCTCTAAGCTCCCGACCGGTCTCCCGGCATGTGTCGTAGTGTAGTGCATGTTAGAGTAAGCGTGTGTATGTAAGGGTGAGGATAAGACAAGAAAGAGGAAGGAAAGATGGCGCGCGGTCCGTTTGTTAGGGTACTGCTCCAGCATTCGCCAGGTGTTGATCGGAGAAACCACGGAAAACTACCGATCAGAGCAGCCGGCTGCAAGAATGCTCCTCCAGACAGCGATTGAGTTCGACCTAGCCGACAAGCTAGTGTTGAAAATCCTGCCACCGTCAGAACTCGAATCTAGGACCTCCCAGTCAGAAGCAGCGCAGAGCCAGCGACAATGTTGGCTCTGAGCCAAAATCAGGCGGTACGTAAACATCGATGCACATCGCGGCGTCCGGTGCATCGCGTCAACATCGCCCCACGTGTCCAAACTCCTGCCACGTGCAAGAGATAGCCGGCGCCTTCATTCCCTGCGGCCGCAATACACGGAAGTGCAGCACGGCCAAACAGAAGACAAACGACCGGCGCGAAAAACGTTGCACAAACACTCTCGCATAGGATGCGTTCATGAAGTGCGTCTCGCCGCGGTGAGTCATAAGGTGAAGTGAAGTTTACGAACGAGTTTTGTCGACGCACAACATACTGCAGCAGACTTGAGGCCGCTGCGATATTGCCCTTCTACGAGAAAAAAACGAGAAAAACCGATAGTACGATTGATTTATTAGTGATTCCGGACTCGTCAACTGCTAAGGACATTCCTCCCGAAAGTGTACTGCATGTTCTTATCGGGGGAGCTGGCCATGATCTTCCCCCGCTGGGTGGTGAGATCTGGCGCCTACCTACCCGTCAGAATGCAGGACTTTCCCCAAGCAGGTATCTCCTACCAACGGGGCATCGCCACAGTCGGGGCAAGTTCGAAGCTTCAAACATGTGTTTTAATGTAGTCCATTAAAGAGAGAGAGAGAGAGACAGACAGACAGACAGACAGAGGGTAAATGAAGGGTGATGAGGACAAAGACGAGGAAGGAAATATCGCGAGCGATCCATGGCCCGTTTTTAGAGTTCTACTCCGGCATTTGCTTCGTTTTGATCGGATAAACCACGGAAACCCACCGATCAGAACAACCGGCCGCTAGAATTCTTCTCCACACAGCTTCTGCATTCGATCTAGCTATGTCGAATATCCTGCCACCGATGGGACTCGAACCTAAGACCTCCCGGTCAGAGGAACTGCTGTAATTTCCTGAGCCACGTCTCTCGGTCTACCAATAAAAATAATTCTCCTCAACACAGCGACTGAATTCCACCTAGCTATGTAGCTATCGACTATCCTACCACCGACAGGGCTCGAACCTAAGACCTCCCGGTCAGAGGCATTGCAGTGACATCAGTTGATGCCCTGAGCTACCTCTCCCGGTCTACCGATAAGAAGAATTCTCTTCCTCCCAGCGTCTGAATAGATACCTAGCTAGTGTCGGAACTAAAAACCTAGAACCTCGCAGTCAGAGACACAGAGCAGTGCCATCATTCCCTGAGCCTCTTCAGTCAGTCAGCCGGTTGGGAATACAGTAGGGAGCGTCGTGTTCTTGAAATGGTGTTGTGTGCTCCGATAAGGACGCGTAGTAGTTTGGGGCTGGCGGCCGGGTGCGGGGCCGGGCGGCGCACGTCTGCGGGCGAGCGAGCGGGTGCAATGGTCCCGCCCAGATGCGCGCAGCGACCGTCGCGTTTTTCACCAAATCCCCTCCCCCCGTCCCTCTCCCCATCGCCACTGAACACGCTGCAGGAGCACAGTGGTTCTGAATAAAAGGAACGTGACTGAAAAATTAATCGACGTAAACAGTAATGGTTTTCGTTTCGAAAGAAATTTGAGATTTCCCTTGAACAAAATTTCGTGATATTTGTTTTCAATGGATGATAGTGAGCCCTAGATGTGTTAGAATGAGCTTTTATTAAATCATTTTGTAGTAAAAACTCTAAATTTTAATTCTTTCGTTCAATTAATAGAATGAACGCATATCTGTCGTCGTCTACTATGTGATTTTCACATCTACTTAATTTCAACCAGTTTGTTTTGATTCGCGAGTTGTAAAATATCTATTGAAAGTAGTCAATGTTTTAAAGTGATTGTTTTTTTAAATTCATAGTTAGCGGGCGTATTTAAATTTTAAAATTATTGCGTAAATAAACGCAATGTCGAGCAATCATTTGTCATTTATCTTTACAAAAAAGACAGTTATTTGCATTACGTGTTTGAGTTGCTGATGATAGCACAATTTTCTGCCCTAGAACAAAACATATACAAATTATGAAAAATCTTTATATAAATAAATGAGAATGTGCGTATGTGGGTAGCACATAGACCTAAAATCTACTTGATCGATTTCGCTGAAATTTTCACACTTTGTTCTCATTAATAATGGAAATGTTTAAAGAGTTGTTTTAATTAAATCGGACAAGAGGTGGCGTTATTGATGATGATGATTTATTCGTTAATGACCATTCAAGCTCCCCCGAACTCTACGCAACCCGCTGCACAGTTAAGGATTAAATTCTGTTTCACTACATACACATTCACAATATACAATATCGGTCAGAATTATTACTTGAATTTCGTACAAGTGTATCAAATTTCCCAGATAGTGACATCGCGAGCGCATGGCAAAATTTGAGGGAGAACGTTTTAACAATAGGATGCCTGACAACCATGTCCAAACCAGGACATACAACAAACCCACACATGGGAGAAGGTCTTTCATCTATTAGAATTTATGCACATCGTAGTGTAAAACGTGATTAACAATCACGTGACCAGTAATGTGTGATGTGTAAATACACTGCAATAGCGAAGCATTGCCGGGTTCAGTAATATAAAATATTTTAATTACACTTTCAGAAACAATTTTATTAAACTCGGTGTTCACAGTTACTGGTGATCATATAGTTCTAGAATTTGTGAATCTCCCAATTCATTAGTCTCGGAAAATAACTTCAGAAACATTTCTGCAAGTCTTTCTTTTGTGAACTGTAATCACGGAGGTTCCGCTAGTTATGGTTGAAAACATCCCAACCTTTAACCAATTCTGGGAAAACGTGAACAACAAGATTTAATGTAATTCCGTAAGTAGTATGATAAAGAGGAACTGTAATAACTTACTGCGCCATCCAATACCTGTACGCATTACTTTGTTATACCCTTTTCCGTTTGTTCTGCAGTTTTTTCTTACCCTCCAGTAACCCAGCCATTTGGCACATCCGGCTGTATCTCGTACTGATTTAGCGCCGGTTTTGTGAGAGCGTATTGTACATTTGAAGGCTTGGGGCTGAAACAGGTTAAACCACGCACCTCTCGTTCCGTTATTCGTAAAAGTTAATAACTCGATTCTGGTGAAAGTGTAGCCTATCTTGTTTCTATAAATGCTTTGTTTACGTTGTAGTACCTTCCTTCTCTACAAGAGGGTGAAAGGACCAGGCGGAGCAGAAACGAACTAGCGTGGTCAGGCACAAAAGCAGGCCTGATGGCCTGAGCGTCGCTATATAAAATGAGATATCTTTGAAATGAATTGAATTGAATTATTAAAAGTGATTCAGTGTTTCGTCTCTTCTCTTGCGTTCTGGGCCACTGTGAGGAGTCGCGCGGCGGGGGAGTGGGGCGAGGCGGGGAGGAAAAAACGCTCCCCGGACGCGCCTGTGTCCGCGTAGCGCGTCCGGCGGCGGTGGCAGGGGCGGCGACGGTGGTGGTGTCGTTGGCGGGGCGGCGGGGGTGGGGCAGCGGGCGGCGGCGTCGACGGGGTCGGCGGGGCAGCGGGGGTGGTGGGGCGGCGTAGGCGGCCGGGGCGGCGTAGGCGTCGGGGCGTCGGGGGCGGCGGGGCGGTGGGGCGGGCAGCGGGGCGGGCGCTCGGGAGGTCGGCGCCGGGGACGGCACCGGAACGGCGGCGGCGGCGGTGTTGGTGATTTGGTGTCGTTGGGCGCAGGGGCGGCGGCCAGAGACGGAAGCGAACGCGGCGGCGACAGTATTGGTGGAGGCAGTGGCGATGCCGGTGACACAGGAGATGGCGCGCGGCGGAGGCGGCGGAGGCGGGGCGGCGAAGGTGGGGAGGTGGAGGCGAGGCGGCGGGGGCGGCCGAGGCGGGTCGGTGGACGCGGGGTGGCGGTGGAGACGGGGCGGTGGAGGCGGGGCGGTGGAGGTCAAAGCGTGGAGGGGCGTGGTGGAGGCGGGGCGGTGGAGGCGGGGGCGGTGGAGGCGGGGGCGGTGGAGGCGGGGGCGGTGGAGGCGGGGGCGGTGGGGGCGGGGGCGGTGGAGGCGGGGGTGGTGGAGGCGGGGGCGGTGGAAGCGGGGGCGGTGGAAGCAGGGGCGGTGGAGGCGGGGCGGTGGGAGGGCGGGGGCGGTGACGGTGGTGCGTCGCTGGCGTGGCGGCGGGGTCGACGGGGTCGGCGGGGTGGCGGGAGTGGCGTGCGGGGCGGCTGGGGGCGGCGGCGGAGGCGTCGTGCGCCGCGGCGGGGCCGGGGGCGGTGGGGACGCGGCGAGGGCGGCAGCGGAGCGGCGGCGAGGGAGGGGGGCGGCGGGGCGGCGGGGGCGGCGGGGGCGGCGGGGGCGGCGGGGGCGGTGGGGGCGGCGGGGGCGGAGGCGCCACGACGCGTCGTGCGCTGCGGCGGGGGCGGTGGGGAGGCGGCGGGGGCGGCATCGGGAGCGGCGACGGAGGTGGGGGCGGTGGGGTGAGGGTGGGCAAGGGTGGGGGCGGTAGTAACGGGGGGGGCAGCGGCGGGGGTGGCGGCAGAGGCGGCGGCCGGGGCGGCAGCGATCGCGGCGGCGGCAGTGTCAGTGGAGGCGGCGGAGGCAGTGGCGATGCCGGCAACAGAGGGGGGCGGCGGAGGCGGGGGCGTGGGCGGGCAGGATGGCCGGATCTTCCTCCACATGTGGGCGCCGGCCGTTTCGAGAGACCGCCGCGCGGTGGCGGATATGGCGACGAATGTGGGGTGCCCTCACACACGTTTAGGGAACTTGGTTCCATTTTTTAATTACGTGCCTATACGGGCTTCAGCATGAAGTATTGATTCATGGACGAGGAAATGTTTGTGGTCTTGCTATTTTGAGGTCTTGCTACCTTGCGATCATGCTATCTTCTGGTCTTGCTTTCTCCACTCTATTTTAAGAAGGGAGGACAAAAAAATTATATTAAAAACAAAATGTTTCAATGAAATAAATTCGTGGGCAAAAAGTTTGATACTTATTGAAAACATTCGATGAATATAGATATTTGTTATAAATGGTAATGTTAAGATTGTTAAAACGTGAAATCTTGAAAAAGTCCGTAATATCAAAAACTCCCTTCTTATTTGGCGTATCTCCACGATTAAGATTCTCTACCCTGAAGAGTCGATCCTGGTTATATGTGTTTACTGTTCATGATCCTCCTGGGTCATTAGATCATCAAATCAGTTTTCAGGAGGAAATGGTTCAATCCAATTGGTCTAATTTACAATAGGTTGGAGGGACAAGGTAAACTTTGATGCTACTTCTTTGGAGAAAAAGTATTACAGATTCCAACTATTATGTTTTAAATAATTAAAATTATTGATATGCAAAATTATGCTAAAAATATAATAATTTATCTTCTAACACAAGCTTATAGAAACCCAATGATTTAATGAAATTATTTATTTTCTGAATACTTTAAATCTTAGAAAACTCTATATTAACTCTAAAGAAAATAAAAAATAACTTTTCCCAATATTGTTATACCGACTTTACTCGACCAGATGAACGAATAAAAACCACTCTTACCAGCCGGCGTCGTTAAAAAAGAATCCAAACAAACATGTAAGTTAAAGGTGAAACATTGGCACGCCAATTCCTAGAAATTGTATTTCTTATTATATGATTTTTCTCAGGATAATTCTAAGAACACTAAATGACATGATGCTGATAACGGAAATAACAGACTCGATTGGATATAAACTTTAGCTATTGACTCGTTTACAAATTTCAACTGTGTCTGTTAGATCGATCTAACGGCTTGATAATTATAAAACTTAGCAACTAGAAGTCAATTCCATTCAATTCAATTTCAATGCTCCCCTATTATCCGCGGTGAAAGCGTGGTTATCAGGCCTGCCCTTCCGCCTGACCACGGAAATTCCGTTACACTCCTTTCCGCATTTAGCAGAGAAAGGAAGTATCCCTTGCGCGATAAAATAGACAATTTCAATTTTGCTCAGAGGCTCCCTTTAAATTTGAGGATATGCAGTAAATCTAGAACACGGGACAGCCGACTTAACTTCCCCGAAGGAAATCGTACGACAGATTTTCCCCTGAAGAATCTACAGCCTTTATCGCGTTTGAATCCGCGAACTCGGGTATAACGGTCCGTTAAGCTAGTCGTTACACCGATGCTTCTCATTAAAAATATTTTATTTTGAAATTGAATCAATATATTCTGAAATAAACAATGGTTCCAGTCATGGTTTTAAATTTTTAGTTATGAACGTTTCGATTCGTGAGACTTTTTTCAATCAGTCAGTATGTAACTTCATTATCTGTGCACGTCTTCTAGAATTCGGTGGAAAATATAGTTATTCAAATTATTGATCTCCATATTGTCGTGGGAGGGAGTATTATTTCTTGACGAAAGACATGATGAGCGATAAGATCCCAAATTTATTACTGATTTGCCCTTGAAAATAGATTTTATTACATCTGAGCGAATACTTTTGTTAATCCTGGCAAAAAACGCTCATTTTTTTCTGTACTCAAAATTCAATTAGTATATGGCTTCAGAATATGATCACAGAATTTTGAAAACGTGCACAGCATTCACTTCTTCCCATAGCACGTCACACACAGTTTTAACTCTTTTTGACGTAAAATAAATAAAAAATAAATGCAAAATTAATAATACAGATTATAATCGAAACAAGTAGATCGTGACAACTGAAGACAAGGTCCGCCTTCCCCTTCTTTTCCCACGGCGCGACGTAGCCACAGTCGCCGGAGATAGCGTGGGCACGGGGTGGGGGGAGGGGCACGAGGACGGGCGCGCGAGCACATGTGGACGACGGCGTCCAAATAAAACGACGGCCAGCATCCCGTCCCCCTGCGGTCGTCTAAGGGGCTGGAGCACGTGGTGGCACGAAGGGAATCCGGCTCCCCTGTTCTATCCACGTGCAACGAGATTCCGCTTGAGATGAGTCTTTTTCGCCCACCTTCAACCAATCCCATAACTCTTACATTCCTAGCTGTGATGATGATAGCTACGCGTTCGAAAAGATCTGAAGCTTAAATATTTATTCGATACCCGACAACACCCTTTAGTAAATAAAGCCTCAATATTTATTCGATACCGGACAACACCCTTTAGTAAATAAAGGGTGTTGTCCGGTATAGAATAAATAATTAAGCTTCAGATCTTTTCGAACGCGTAGCTATCATCATCTCAGCTACATCTTGCAGCGTCAGGGCGTAAAACCAAGTTCTGCCTTGCCCGAACTTCGTTTCCCTCGCAAACTTCGTTTTCCGACCAGACGCTGCAAGAATTAAAGATACTCATAAGGTATATATCTCACCAACGAGCTAATTCATCTTAAATTACTACTCTAAAGTATATTTTTTTAAAAAAAGCTTTCGAATAAATTAAAAAGAAATCAATTCTGCTCTGCTGGATGACTGAAGAGGACCCCACTGGGGACACACACCTCTATGTAATAATTGAATTGATGGAAATTGTACTACGTGTAAAAGTTGTCTAAAACTGTTTTGTAAGGAGATTAATCCACTTAAGCAGAAAAATAAATTTTAAAAAAATTGAAAAATGACAGAGTCTTTAGAAATGTACTTAGGTAAATAAGGCAAATCAATGATTGTCTCTTTGATATTAATATCCAATTTGTCCTAGAACATGCGGTATCCCCTGGTGTTCACCGGAGAAACCACAGAAAACTACGCATCAGAGTGGCTACTAGAATTCTCCTCCAGACAACGTCTGAATTCTTCCTAGCTATGAAACAAGTGTCAAAAATTCTGCCACCGTCTAAGCCGGTTTCGATATTTTCGTAAAACTACCTTCTCATCAGAAAGTTAAAGAAAATCATTTTCCTTTTTCGAAGCACTCACGCTCCCTTTTTATAATATAATATATTTTTTCGATTGTTTATAACCGCCTAAAAAATATTAAATCCTTTTGTCGATATAACAGAAACTATAACCACTCTAAAACGTTTTATCTCAATTCTTTTCACAGTTTCAATACGGGAGTGGTCGAATAAAAAAAATTAAATCTCGCAAGAATAACGATAATTTTAAATCACTCTAAATTCCTTCATTCAAATCCTGAGAATATTTTCTCTTAAATTAACTTTCTGAGATGTCAATGTGACATGTTAATGTGTTCGCCTCCATAAATAGCTCAAGGGTGCCGCTTGGGAGAAAACCACACCGGCCGTTAACTTCGCAGAAAGAAGAGTGAACGAATGGGAGGCAAGTTGATTCATGCGAACGTTTAGAGAGCACGTGAGGATGTCAAGATACAGACGTTGAGGGAAAAGTGATGGAGATATGATGGAGGAAAGGGCGAGGGGAAAGACGGTAATGGTGATGAGGGAAATGGTGTCGGTGTTGGCGCTACTGCCACCGTCGGGATTCGAACTCTATGACTCCTTGGTTAAAGACGCTGCAGTGGCAATGGTTGTTGCGCTGCGCCATCTCAGCCGGCTTATGAGTGATTTGACGATAATGGAGGAGGCAGCAATAGAGGAAAGTGGTCGATGTTGATTGTGAGTAAATGGTAAGATTGTGAGAAATGGTATGATGTCTAGACATCGGACGTTTAGGGAAATGCCAATTTTATTCTACAAAACTTATTTAAAGGCTGATAATTTATGTATGGGTAGCGTACTCGCTTCCCGTGCTGTGGTCCCGGTTCGATTCCCAGTTGAGGCAAAAACAGAGTTGTAGCTTTCCTTTAAAATCGTCCCAATTTCTATAGCTGTGAGACGAAGAAAAGCTCAAGCAGGCGGATCTTGCCAGTGACGGTGAAGAGAATACGTCATGTTCGCCTCGTTCCCGCTCTTACACTCCAAGCATGGGAATTTAACTAGGCACTAATAATATATGTGCACAAATCATGACAAATGATGGCATATGAGGAAGTTTTCAAATGTTTCTTTCTTCTTTTTTTCATAAATGCCTTCTTTTGCATATATATTTACTGCTTGAAGATCTTTCACATGCAGTAAATCTACAACATGGATCAGCCGTCTTTACTTCCCCTACCGGAAGGCACACGAAGGATTTTTTCGCTTAACTGAATGGCGAAGAGTTAGCTTTAAGAGTAAGGCAGTAACAGAGAAGTATGGACGATGGTGATTGTGATGATATGGCATGAGTGATGATAGTGGAATGCTAGTGGAATAAAAATGGCCTGGGACCGTGGGGACGGCGGGGAGGACAGCGGACGGGACAGCGGTGGAGTCGATGGCGGGGACATTGAAGGGACGAAAGATTGGAAGCCACGTATACGACTGGGAGCACAGCGGAGACATGAGCGAGATCGGATTCGATGACGGACGACGGGCACAGGTAGATGTAATCTAGGGAAATGTGCGAGAATGGGCGCGGTCACAGGGACTTCAAGGAGACAGCACGTTGGGGGGGGGGACAATAGGATACAAAGGGACAACTGAGGAGCAATCTAAGGAAACCGCTGAAGGAACATTGAAGAAAATGCAGTCGGACCTCCTTATATCGAACCTCTATACATCGAAATTCTCTATAATTCGAATTATATTTCTGTCTCTTCAAAATTCCGTTTAAAAATGTTTCTATACATCGAAAATTATTTTTATACATCTAAGTAATTTTTTGGCTTTACTATGTTTTTTTTTATAAAAATGTACAGTAAAAGATCTACTATAAATTATGTTTAACAATTCGACAAGGTTTTCCATTGAGTTAAAATGCTCCAGATGAAATGTTTCAGTGGGTTAACAAGTGGAAAAGTATTTCGGAGTGCGTAATAAGAGCAGCAACACATTAGTTTGCTTTCTTGTTTTGTTTTGAAAGTTCAAATCAATGATTTCGTCATATACGTAGGCAATACTAATTGCATTTCACTATTCATAAATTGTAGTACGAATTTTGTACGAAATTGTAGTACGAAAACATTTGTTAACTATTCATTGTTTAATATTTAAATTTTACCCATTTCCCAAATTGTTTAATAGCATTTGCAAAAATGTTATAATTATTTCTATATATTCTATATATCGAGTATTATCGAAGGAACCGTTAGATTTGATATATGAAGGTCAGACTCTAACTGAAGGGACATCGTCAGAAACATCTGAGGAGACAACATAGGATATAGTTGAAATATCACAAGAGAGTCATCTGGAGGGATAAGGAGGGGCAACTGAGGGGACATCGAAATAAACAGCTGAGGGGACAACATAGTGGATAGCTGAGATATATCTGAAGGGATAAAGAAGGATAATTAAGGGATAATCGAAACGAACAGCAGAGAGGTCAACACGGGACAGCTGAGGGAACAGTAGGGAGACAAGTGATGGGACAAGGATGGAAAACTGAAGGGATATCGAAGTAAACAGTCGTGGGAACAACATAGAAGATAGTTGAGATGGCATAAGAGGGACGCCAGAAGAGTTAAGAATAGACAATGGAAGGAAACAGCAGAGGGGACGACATAGCGGACATTAAAGAGACATCTGAAGGGATAAGGAGGGACAACTGAAGGTTCATCGAACGAAACAGCTGAAGGGACAACAGAGAACACAGCATGATGACGACGAGAACGATACAGCGACGGCGGTTAGGGCGATGACGAGGGAGAAGGCAGCGAGGACCGGCACTGAGATGGTGAAGAGAGTGCTCTGGTAGAGAGGAGTTACTCTAATAAGAGACCAATTTGACACGTCGGGTAACAAATGAGCGTTATGCAGGGCGATAGCATAGCAAGAGATAGTGTTGACGCCACATTTACAAATGAGCTAACTCTAAACGAATGCACTAAAAAAATGAGGGCAAGGAACTAAGTTGCATTTATATTATCAGCAGTGGCCAATGAGTAGTTGTCAAAGCGGTCCTTCTTTACTGTAATCTCTCTGTATACGAAGGCGATCGGGAGCGGTGGCTCAGTGCATCAACTGATGTCACTGTAGCGCCTCTGACCGGGAGGTCCTAGGTTCGAGTCCCGACGGCTGCAGAATTCTAGTTTTTCAGCAATGTCAAATTCAGCCACTGTCTGGAGGAGAATTCTAGCGGCCGGCTGCTCTGATCGGTAGTTTTCCATGGTTTCTTCGATCAACACCAGGTGAATGCCGGAGCAGTACCCTACCCAACAGGCCACGGACCGCGCGCGATCTGTTCTTCTCCTTCCTTGTCCCATCCTCTTCCCTTACACACACACTTACACTAACATGCACTACACTACCACATATTCCGGGAGACCGGTCGGGGTCTTAGAACTTGTCCCGGCTGGGGCGGTACCCCGTTGGCGGGAGATACCTGGTACGGAAAACCCCCACTACATGACGATAGGTTGGCGCCTGATCTCGCCACACAGCGTGGCAAGATGTTTGTAAAACAGCAATAGAAATTCTTATAATTTTACTTTATTTTATTATCAGGACCGAAATTTATTACAGGAATAATTTATTATTTGGAATAATATGTACCTGTACATGTACAAAAAATGTTCAAAATATAGAGCTTAATATGGACAAAAAAATAGAATAAAAAAGTTTCAAAGAGTGAATAAACTGTTTTAATCAAATGTTGATGTCACATAGAAAGCTACCTCTAGATAAAAAAGCGAGCAAGCACTACCCTTACGGGACTAAAGACCTCAGTAGTTGACGTGCTCAGAATCACTAACTACCAACCTACCAACGACAATGATAGGGTGATAGGGAGATAGCGAGAGAGAACGACACGGAGGCAGTGAAGGGAAGGCGTCGAAACACGAAGGCGACAGCACCGATTCTTGCGATGCCGCGCCGTCGCGGGCTCCTGGCCGGAGGACGCGCCGGCAGCCGCCGCGGCGGGGGCCGAGTGTCGCGCGAGATTTGTGGTCCACACGTGCGTGGCGGCTGCCATTACCAAAGGGGTGCCGGCGCGGCGCGGCGCCGCGGTCGCCGCCTGCTGGAAGTCCCCGCCGTTGGATCGCCCCCGAGACGAACCACTGCAGGCGCTGGCACGCCACGCAGAGCCGTTTCTCACCGACTGGTCGCGGCTGCCAGGCGGAGGAGGGGGCGTGGTACGGAGGTACAGGAGCCGGGTACACTCTCGTCTTAAAGTTAGACTTTGGTTTGATGTTGGTGCTTCATAGACAGCTTAAGAGAATGCTGGGCATTGCTTTATTCAGATGTCCAATAGAATGGACGTATTTAAATACTGTGTATCTTTCAGGGAGGGTACTGGTTTCCTGCTTTTCTTCTCGGAGAAAATTCTATTGATTGCAGCCTCCTGGAAGTCCCTTCCATTTTATCGCCCCGAGACGAACCACTGCAGGCGCTGGCTGTTTCTCACCGACTAGTAGGCGACGGAAGGGACCGCGTTGCAGTAGGAGCCAGGTACATACTCGACTTAATGTTAGCCCCTTGGCCTGAAGTTAGCGCTTAATCCACAGCTTAAGAGAATGCTGGGCCATTCTTTATCCAGATGTCCAATACAATTGACATATCAAATAGCTTGTATCTTTAAGGTATCCTGCTTTCCTTCTCGGTGAAAATTCTATCGACTGCCGCCTACTGGAAGTCCCCGCAGTTGGATCGCCCCCGAGACGAACTACTGCAGGCACTGGCACGCCGAGCCGAGTCGTTTCTCACCGACTGCCAGGCAGAGGACGGACGGGGTGTCATGCAGCCGTACAGGAGTCAGGTGCATGCTAAAAGTTAGCCCTTTGATCTGAAGTTCGTGCTTAACTCTCCTGCGGGGTTTCTGGACCCCACGATCATCAATTTGTTAATATTTTCCTGAATATTTGCAGGATAATTTTGGTCTTCTAGGTATCAGCAACAAGGCTCGTCTAGTTAGCCATTTGCTCTGAAATTGGTGTTAAATGAACTTAAGGGAATGTCGTGGTGATTGCTTTATTTAGATGCCCAATAGAATGAGAACATCAGAGAGTTTGAATCTCTCAGGGATGATACTGGATACGGAATATAATTCGCATTCTGGATTTTTTCTTCGGGACAGACTCTCACTTACAAATTGGTTAGCTGCGGGGGGGGGGCGTGTATGGTGTGGTAAAGTGCTAAAGGAAACAAGTACACACTCATCTTAAAGCTAACCCTTCGCCTTTCAGTTAAGCGAAAAAAACCTTCGTACACCTTCCCTCGGAGGGGAAGCAAAGCCGAATGTCCCATGTAGTAGATTTACAGCATGTAAAAGATCAAGCCTAAATGAAGGCTCTGAGCAAAATTCAAAACGCATGAAAGGAGCATAGAGGAATTTGCGTGGTCAGGCGGAAGAGCAGGCCTCATGGCCTGAGCCCGCCACGGAAAATAAGGCATAATTGAATTGAATGCTAAATTGAGTTAAGGTAAAGGTGTGGAAATTGATTTATTGAGATGCTCAATAGAACTAAAAAATCAAATGTTTGAATCTCTCAGGGAAAGTGCCAGGATAAGGAATATCATTTCTATTCTGCTTTCCTTCTCACAGCAGATTTTCACCGACCGACAGAGGCAAGAAGGGCAAGCTGTAAGCAATTGTAAATAAACTATACAATATGCATGTAAAAATATACTCCAAATGTACCATACATGAAAGTGTGGATCCATCCGTGGAGTGAACTGTTAGGACCCCCAAGTCATGGACACCATTTGATTGATTATTTCGTATTTCCGGGCTGCTCCAGTAATTAGTCCCGTAAGTGACGTGCTTGTTTTTAATCAAGGGGTGACAGTGTTCTTCCACTCTCAGATAGTGAGATCCGGCGCCGACCTTACTGCCAACTAACGGGGTTTTCCCCAACCAGGTATCTCTCCAGCGGGCACCGACCCAGTAGACACAAGATCTAAGGTCTCGATTGGTCTCTCCACGTGTTGAGTAGAGTAGTGCAGGTGAGTGTGTGTGTAAGTAAAGGGTAAGAATAGTTCAAGGAAGAGGAAGGAAATGCCACACGAGATGCATGTTGCGTTTATGGTAATGTTCAGGCATTTGCCTAAAGATTGATCAAAGAAATCATGGAAAACTCCCGACGTAGCCAGCCAACCGTGATCTAGAATTCTCCAGATTACGGCTGAACACGATCTAGCTACAGGTCGCTCAGATTATAGTAAACTTCTGAGGACCCACATGGTTCACTACATCCGTGGTTCACTATATCCGATGATGTCAAAATTAAATAGAATTTCTCCACAATGATTGACTTTATTAATATAGAGATACAGAAATGATCATTAACAGCACAAACTGAAAATTTCAGTATCTTCATTTGTCCTTAAAAAAATCAATTATTTTCAATTGTTTGCTTCGTACATTTTTCATTTGTAACTTCTCTAGATCCTTCTCCACCCAGAGTACGTGCTCTCTTCAGACTTGACTTGGCATTGTCATCTGTTTCCAAGTATCGTCATACAGTCTTGACACCTTTCAATGCTTCTTCGACAGTTGGAATACAGTCCCACTATGCGAAAGCCCTTTTACTCGCCTAATAACATAGGAGATCCAATTAACTTTCAGGATTTCGTACGTTCTCTATAACCAAGGTTCCGGTTCATTATAATCAAATCTTCTTATGCTTATTTGTAATGCATGTGAAACGGGACCAGTGACTTAAATTCATTGTAACTAAGGGTTCGCTAAATCAGAGTTCGCTATAACCGGAGTCGACTGTATGTAATTGAAATGATTATATCTTATTGAAATAAATAATATTGTTGACAATGACAACGCCTTCAATCATTTCAATTATGTAAATGTAAACTACAACTCACCACTAAACCAATATAACCAATACAAAATACGACTGTAAGTAGCTGATATCGAAAATCCTGCCATCGTCTCCACTCGAACCCTACTACTCCCGGTCAGAGGCAGTGCAGCGTCATCATTAGATGCCCTGAGCCACCGCAGCCGTTGGGCAGCGTGTTCGCGAGGGGTTGATATCCAAGAATAGACGCAACGGCTGCATCTCCGGACCCTCGCCGCCGCTGGATGGCGCGAGCGCGGATGTGTGCGTGTGTGAGTCCGGCCACATGTGGGCGCTGGGCTGCAACCGCACGCGGCCACATGTGCGGTGAGGTAGCTGCAGGATGCTCCCACGCCCTCCACATGTCCCCCCTCCCCCCGCCGCTGAAGATGCTCCTCCCGAAGGCCGTGAACGCGGCGCGCCCTCGGACGGGCGGGGACGAGAGTTATTAGGCGTGTGCGGACAGTCGAACGTCGCTGGGGTAGAGCAACTTCGCAGGCACGCTATTTCTTCCAGTGGTGGATGGTGCCCCGTCAGACCGGAGGTTGCATTTCCATCGAATGACGGCAATGTAATTTCCCACATTCAAAATACGAATACGCCGACCTGGATGGCCGAGCGAAGTACCGACCCAGCGTTTCGGTCCGAAGGGTCGCGGGTTCGAGTCCCGCCTTGGGCATGGTTGTTTGCCCCTTGATTTTGTGTGTGTGTTGTCGCGGAGGGCCTCGCGTTCTGCTGACCCCAGATCAGAGGAGCCCGCAAGTGTTTTGGTCTAGTGTATGGACGAATATGCGTTCCATCGGAGCGCAAAGGGTAACCGGCTGTTGGCTGGATAAAAGCCCTAAAAAAACGAATATATAATAAAAATGTAAGCAATTCATATCAATTAAAACTATCATCATCAAGGATGAGGCCGAATGGCCTGTTCCGTCGCCAAGAAGATCGTCTCTCCATCCTAGGTCTACCTGGATCTCGAGTTTCCTCGAGTTGGATATGATGGAAGCATTTCTCTTTTCGCACTTCGATTCTCATATTGAGGTTGAATATTTTTAGTTCGCTTCTGATGTCTTCGCGTCTTATGTGGTCTAGAAGCGTACATCCTGCAACAGATCTTAGAAATCGCATTTCAGCAGCCTCAATTTTCCTTCTGTCTGACCGATTCATGCTCCAATTTTCGCCAAGTTATCAATTAAAACTAAGTTAAATAAAACTTTATATTGCCGATACGGTGGCCGAGATCGCTAAGGCAATAGTGTCATAGTGATCTCGGGCCGAAGGATCGCGGGTTCGAGTCCCGCCTCGGGCATGGTTGTATTTGTGTTCGTTCCTTCATCCCTTATCACCACTTCGTTTCATACTCACAGTTACCATAACATTAACTCCAATAGTGGTCGCTAATGGCCTAGATGTTGATGCGACCTTAAATACCAAAAAAAAGTCTACATTGAAACACTACTTACATAATTCTATGCGTCGGGCCAATGTAAAGCATACGCACGTGTTTCTGGCTTTGATTTCAACTAGGCACTTAACTTCTACTTCAGAATATTGCAACAAGGACTATATGACACATTTCACACAAATAAATTTTTATTTCGAAAACTTCACTATCCTGGTATATTTGGCAATAATGAAAGATCTCCGGCATACATTCGTATTCACAAGAACGTTCGCAAACCGCTGGCCAGCTGCAGCCACACTGGCTTTCGCGAGACACAAAGGGACTTCCGTCCAGAACGGCCACCTTTACACTCAGAACTCATCAAATGAAATTTTGAATTAACAAATCTAATATCAAATGAAAATAAAAAAAACTCTCCAAATATCATAAACAGTGTATTGAACATCGTCAATAATTGACAGAACTTGTGTACTTTCAATAACAAGCGAAAATCATAAAACTACATTGCAGTGAGTCAGACGAAGACTGATCGGTAGTTTGGTGGTATCTCTGATCAACACCAAGCGAATAACGCAACAGTAGAGAAACAAAGACAGTCTGATGAGTTCCTTATAAAATTAGCAATAAATAATTCCTCTGTCCATTTGACCACCAGATCATCAATTCCTGTAGAAAATGTTTTTGGTGTTGTTTTCACTTCGTCGCTACCTGCATTAAAGGAACGTTGTGCACTAATTCTAGACTAGAATTCTAGACTAAAAATTCACAAATTTTTCTTTATCGTATAAAAGTAAGTTATGTCGAATAAAAGTGTGTGTATGTATGTATATATATATATATATATATATATATATATATATATATATATATATATATCGTTCTTCTGATTGAGAAGACGATGGTAGTGATATTTTTTCCCCATGAAGTGACTCATCCTACATTTTCCAGCAATGGATTGTTCGGACATGTGGAAACCGTCACCAACATCAACATCTCCAGTTCAATACATCTCTGCAGGACTCCAATTGTAAGGACCCAGACTTCAATTCACGACGCTCGCGGACTTTCGACACTAGCTGAATAGTTAGGCTGAATGGGGTTGCTGTCTGAAGAAGAATTCTAGCATCCTTATCTCTGATCGTTAGTTCTCCATGGTTTCTTCGATCAATACCATGTGAATGTCGGAGCTGAACCCTAACAAACGGGCCATGATCCGTGCGCGATCTGTCCTTCGTCTTCCTGGTCCTATGCCCACCTCTCACATATTACGCACACAAGCACTTACCGGGAAACCGGTCGGGATCTTACAGCTTTTCCCGGCTGGGGCAGTGGCGCGCGGGTAGGAGATACGTGATCGTAAAATATACTGCAAGCCGACGTGTAGATTGACCTAGGATCTCACCATCCGGCGGGGGAAGATCACCGCCAATTCCCACGGTGAAAATGTGCTCTACACTTACGAGACTTTTGACCTTAGCAGTTAACGTGCCTGGAAACACCAAATAATCAAACAACCAATCAAACCAACGTGTAGGTCGGGACCTTATCTCAGCCGCAACGGGGGAAAACACTCTCAACTTACGAAATAACACAATCACTACACTAAAGGGACTAATGACAAAACCGTTCGACGTGCCGGGAAACATCAATCAATCAGTGGATCAATGCCGCGCCTACCAATCGACGTGCAAGCGGGAAGGCAGTGGTCCCTGGTGAGTGACAAGGACCTCCCGGCGGTGCGCGCCCGAAAAAGTTGACTGGCGGCCGCCCGCCCGCGTCGCGAACCCTGGACCTGCGCCCGCGCCGCCGTTTTTGCCGCGAGGTCGCGCGATTGCCTCCTTCGGCGGCACCTCCGGCTGGCGCCACTGTCACCGGCAGACGGGGGGCTTTGTAATCGCTGCGCAAGGGAGCAGGGGTTGCGGTTGAAGGTTGGGGGCACTGCAATGTGAATGGGGGATGAGCAATACTCCCTCCCGTTTACTTATGATATACAATAAGGA
>BLKR01003241.1:131076-154680 GCA_011170035.1 Teleogryllus occipitalis | reverse complement strand
AACGTGTGTGTGTGTGTGTGTGTGTGTGTGTGTGTGTGTGTGTGTGTGTGTGGATGGGTGGGGGTGACCCGGAAGTGGGTGGTCCGATTAAATATGGTTTTTCTGCTTTTTTGTATATATCTATCATAACTATCAAACCTACCGATATATATGACCTATACAAAATTAAAGTAGATAAACATTCCCACAATATAGTTCCTATTATTTCTATTGAAAAAATTAACCGTTTTAAAGTTTTCGCTCGAACATTTCTAGTTTTTTACGAAGTCCTTTTTGTAGATATTTTTTCTATAAAAATGATATTATATATTCAATGTATGGAAGTAACTTTGTGGAATTTCGGACTCGTGACAGCTCCATAAAGGATCTTGCCCCATTGGCTTAACCACTCTCCAAATATATAATAGAATAAAGCGCAACCTACATTTTTACACTATGGTCAACCTCTAATCGGCACATTTCACGTACAGTTAGAATTGTCAATTGGAATTCTTTGAATAGTTAATAGGTGTTGGTCACATAATTGAATTGCTAGTTTGCCAATGTTTTGGAACTTAATTGTTTCCTCTTCAGAGCTATGGAACACACAATTATACTGTTACTACGTAGGTTAGTTACAGAGTTCTATAGAGTATATAAAAAACAAACGCAAAACAATAATTAACCAAATTATACTATACCAAATACATTAAAACAAACCATCTGGTCTGCGCATTTTATCCAAATCTGTAATTTACCAATGTAGTTACAGTGTAATTATGTATTATTTAATCATGAGGAGGGAGAAATAAAGTTAAAGCTTTGGTAAACTAAGAGTTTAATAAAGGGACCAATACGTATTAACTGTTCCTTGAATTAATAGTGTGGTTCTGAATTCAAGAAATATTAATTGGAATATTTAACATTTTTCTAATTAATTTATTAATTACTTTGTTATTCATAATTAGTAACATAATAAACGCATTTATTTATAAACGGCTTAACTCACTTTATTCGTTCAACGCTGCGGTGTCTTAAATCCGAAAACCCAACTCCAAATACTCCCAGGTGCGAGGTTCCGCAACCTGCCGTCAGTCGGCCGATCCGGCCTCGAATAACATGGCGGACGTTATCCCGTTTGACAGCTGCTCGCGCGGGGTGTTGTCGAAATTTTCACGCACGTTCGAGCATCAGAACACGCCCGTGACTGCCGCGCACGCGTTCACCGCTTTGACTCGCGTCGCCCAGGGCGATGCTCGCCAACCCATGACCGGGTCCGCGCACATCGGTTCACGAAAATGATACAGACGCGCGCGTTACAAAAACCGATTGATCCGGTGTACTCGCGTCAGGCGCGAAGCGTGTTCGCAAAACTCCGCCCGAGGATTGGCGAAATATAAAAAAAAAGCGCTCCCGCTTTTGTAAATGGAATTTTTGCCGAAGTTGTCAATACAACGGGTCGGTCGTTTTTTAGGGGCTGGATGAAATTAGTTGAATCGTTTTGAATATTTCGTTTTCCCTTTGTAGGCATCAATCAAAAGAGGCACACGCTAAAAAATCGAAGTTTGACAGCGGATTTTTTTAACCGGGTTCTCGTATTTAAATTTACAAAATGTGAAGTTTTAGTGTTAGTTAACGAAGTTAACGTTAGTCAGTGAAGTTAACGAAGAAAGAATGAAGTTTTACTTGAATCTTAACCTGAACCATTGGATGTTTACGCTTTCTGTAAACTGAAGTGTGTACAGTCAGAAGGAAAGAAATGTTCTGAGTATGAGCACCACTTTGGAATAATTTTAATCTTCCTCTTTCTAAAAATATGCCGATAAGTTTTCCAAATTCATTGACGTGACTAGGTGAATCACGGGAGTAAACACATTTGTGACTAATAATAAACTGTAACGAATTGATGTTTTGAAACATTAATTTTTTGTTATGCTTAAACAATCTTGTATTAATTTTTATTTGCACAACAAATACATATGATTAATTCCAATCTAGATATTAGTCATTGGAAAATACCTTTTTATAAAACAACTGTCAACAAAACCAAAAGAGATATTAACCATATTTTCTTACTACATAATACTAATCTTCATACTGTTAAGGGTTTTTACGCTCCACAAACGTGCAAAAGTGGGATAATGTAGATTAGTATAGATTGAAGAAGCAGTATACTACTTATTTTTCACATTTTACAGGTTTGTGTATTGGCGTTCGTTCATTTTCATATTTTATGTCAGAATCTCCCGTCAGTCTTTTAAAGTTCCAGACACACTTCAACATCTATATGAATTTGAGCACGGTGAAATGTAGCAGAATCCCAGGGAGAAGGCGAACCTCAAATGAAAACAGACTATATGCAGGTACGGATGATGGACCTTGTCTTAACGTTTTCTTCACCGTTTCATTATGTTTACTTTTAATTGTTTGGTTGCAATGGTTAGCAATACGTAATATTATCACTAATTATTGTAACTAGCCCTTCGGGTGCCTCTCGGGCAGCGTGATGCTTTCTACGAGACGGTTCCTTGTTCGATTCCTAGCCGAGGTGAAAATGAAGCTGTAGCTTTGTAATACGAAAGTATCTTCAATATAACATTAACATCTGTTGATTCATACGAGTAATAAATGATACATAAGTAAAATAAATAATAAATGAGAAATAATTGATACAATCAATCGAATGTATCGATTCGCTTTTCGATTACGTCTTCATACAGATTTCCGAAGTGTCCATGATAGGACGACAGAGCAAATCGTTTCACAGAATCACAAAGCTGCAGTCTGAAAGACTTCGTCGCCGGCTACTGAAATCGGCTCCGAGAGAATGTTCTTTGTCGACGTGAGGGATGAGTCTGTCTGTTGGAAACAGGGGTTAATGCCTCCTTCCAAGGCTGAGACAAATAGCTGACGAAAACGGGTGTAGTGTGAAAGACGAAAAAGGGACAAGCAAAGATTGCAACGTGGAAGGGGAGGCGGCAATTGCTTCAAACGAACTGGCAAGGGTTTGGATGCGAGAGGACGGAAAACGGTAGAAGAGGGGGGGACGGCAAATACTGAGGCAGTTGGATAACAGACGTGCGAAGAGTTGAGATAGTTCAGGGCAAACAACAAAATTGTGAATGAGACCAAGAGGATAAAGGGGGAGGGACGGATTGGAAAGTAAGTGTATTGCAGAGAGTTAATTGGCGTAATACAGACCCCAACGGGGGCTGACGGTAGGCAGGATATGAGGCAAAAGAGCAACAGTTGAAACGACGGTGGGTATAGATATTTATTTACTTAGATATAGATATTTATGTAGCCAGAAACAGTAAAAAACTGTATGTGACGTGTGGGAGAGAAAATCATCTGCGCATGCTTTCTCGAGTTTTAGAATCCCTTCCCAATAATTGAACTATCAATAGTTGAAAGATGAAAAGATAGTAATAGTAATAGTATAATTATAATAGTAATAATAATAGTTATAATAATAGTTATAATAATAGTAATAATAATAATAATAATAATAATAATAATAATAATAATAATAATAATAATAATAATAATAATAATAATAAATTTTAAAAGGCTAGAGATTAACGTTTCAAAAGTAGATATTTACGTTTCCGAGTTATACAAAACTTATTTGTAACGGTAAACGAACTGCAGAGTTGATTTTTCTGTATTGCTAACAAAATAGAAACTCACCCTAAGTTCTACTACCACTACAAGCGAAAGGAAAGCTCAACAAAACGTGCGCATAATGAAGCTACATTTACGTCCAGAAGCAAATCTCAGCATTTGCTCAATGGATCAGGAAAACTGGACCAAAACCCGATCGAGATGAGGATTGACCCGGAAGCTTTGGGTGGATAGACTGTATGGAACGGAGATGGCAGAGACTGTAACGACTGAAGACTGTGAAGGCTGTGGGACTGTGGGATGGAGACTGATAAACGAAGACTGTTAGAAACGGGGTTTATAACTGAAAGGGTAGCGGAGTTGCAAGAATGGATAAGCTAGTAGAACCGATGTTCAACAAAATGAAGGGAAAGCCGAAGAATAGGGGAAGGGGTGGTAAAGATTGTTGCTATTGAGAGGATGAGTATGCTATGCATATTATTATGTGACGAGATGAAGGTCACAGTAGTGCAAAGAAGACATTTTAGGTCGCATAACGCAGGGGTGGATCTAAAAGCAAACTGGGTCGGGAGATTCACAGTAGTGCAAAGAAGACATTTTAGGTCGCATAACGCAGGGGTGGATCTAAAAGCAAACTGGGTCGGGAGAAGAAAGGGGTGTCGGTGGAGAGTGGACGGAAGTGTTGCCAAAGGGAGCCAGAAGGCGGCGGAATTGGGAACGACACAAGTGTCATTTCGGGACGTCAAAACGTCAGAGATGTCAAAGCGCCTTGGTACGTCTCAAACAAGCAACTCCATAGATAGTTTGTTTTTCACACGATTGATGATTATATCAGTCACCAATCATGTTTTTCTTTCCTTACCATCTTCTCCTGCAACTTCCATATTCAACCTAGAAAAAAAACATATAACGCCGAAGAATCAAATCTAGATTCCCAAAGGTTAAATTTAAACCGCCCTAAAGAGAAATGAATGATTTCACAAACTTCCTTCTTACTTTATTTTCTTCGTGTATTTGTCTTATTCTCCCATACATTCTCAATACAAAACTATTGATTATCGAGGTCTCTATTGGGAGTATCCTTGCTCTCCTGTTTGAAACACTTAGTACTAAGCTTGCTAGGTTGTAGTTCATATTCAATCTTGTAAAGCGCTTACTTCGCTATCTAAGAAAATAAAATTACCCATCCAGTGGGCGAAATAGCCAAGGCAGTAGTGTCGTAGCGATCTCGAACCGAAGGATCACGGGTTCGAGTCCCGCCTCGGGCATCGTTGTATTTGTGTTCCTCCTTTAACCTCTTATCACCATATCGTTTCATCTTCACAGTTACCATAACGCTAATTCCAATAGTGGTCGCTAATGACCTAGATGTTGATGCGACCTTAAATAACAAAACAATAAAAATTGAAGTTGTATTTTTTATTATCTGGAAAACATATCTAACAATATAAATTATTTTAATACGATTATGAATAAACGACCAGAAAATTCATAAAACACACTGAAATAACAAATTATTTGACGATTTGTTATCAGATTTACGTCAATATGTTTCCTGTAAATAATTCACAACAAAGATGGGCGTGATGGATGTGCAAATATTTTTTTTTGTACTTTACGAATAAACCTCAAAATTTAAGAAAATATTTTATAAGCACGTAAATGGATTCTAAATTCAAGAAATTACAATTTAATTCATGCTTATTTTAGAATTACAAACAATGTAATAAATTAATAAATCACAACCATAATTTTACAAATTAAGATTTAAGTGTTGCTTTACAAAGAAGCTTTGGCTCGGAAGTGTAGGCTATATCTTCATGAGGCAAAAGGCCCTTTAATATATTAAAAAAAATTCTTTAATGTATATTTAGTTTTAGCGCTGAAAAATGTGTACACCAAACACAACTTCCCGTTGCGTAAACCAACAGTTCATCCCCACCAACTCCAAACACAAGTTCCCACATCTTAGCATCTCAACTCGTACAAACCTCAGTTGCTCTTTTTACAACCCAACCCACGCTCCGCAGTCTTCTCGGCATCTCGCGTTGTTCGTAGGTTCGCCGTCTGAGCGAGGCAAGCTTGTTGTCGCAGAGCAAGGCAGGGAGGGGAGTAGCGGGACAGTGGGGCGGGGCGTAGCGGGAAGCCGAGTGGCGAGGAGGGACATGGAGAAGCTTGGCGGGGCTTGGCGGAACGTGGCAAAGGTTGACGGGGCGGCACGGAGCGGGCCGTGGCGGAGGTTGGCGGAGCATGGGTGAGCGTGGCGGAGTGTGGCGGAGCGTTGGGGTGTAAAGCGGAGTGTGGCGGAGAGGGGCGGAATAAGGCGGGTCAGGACGGAACGTGGCGAAGGTTTGGCAGGGCAGGACGGGACGGGCAGAAATGCCGGGGATGGAGGAGCGTCGGGGAGAGGAGGATCGGGGCGTAGCGGGGCGCAGTGGTGGGGCGAGGCACGGAAAGGCGTGGCGGGGCTGGGTGTGGCGTAGTGGAGCATGGCGGAGCGGGCGGAGCGTGGCGGATTTTGGTGGACTCTGGCGGAACGTGGCGGAGCGTAGGGGAGAGTGGAGGAGAGTGGCGGAGTGTGGCAGAGTGTGGCAGAGTGTGGCAGAGTGTGGCAGAGTGTGGCAGAGTGTGGCAGAGTGTGGCAGAGTGTGGCAGAGTGTGGCAGAGTGTGGCAGAGTGTGGCGGAGCGTGGCGGACTGTGGCGGAGCGTGGGGGAGCGTGGCGGAGTAAGGCGGAGTGTGGCGAAGCGTGGCGGAGTGAGGCGGAGTGTGGCAGAGTGTGGCGAAGTGTGGCGAAGTGTGGCGAAGTGTGGCGAAGTGTGGTGGAGCGTGGCGGGCCAGGACGGAACGTGGCGGAGCGTTGGCAGGGCAGGACAGACGGGAAGGGCAGAGTTGCCGGGAGGGAGGGGAGGATCGGGGCGTAGCGGGGCGCAGTGGAGGGGCGGGGCACGGGCAGACGTGGCGGGGATGGGTGTGGCGGGGCGTGGCGTGGCGGAGCGTGGCGGAGCGGGGCGTGGCGGAGCGGGGCGTGGCGGAGCGTGGCGTCGGTGCCCGAGGAAGACGTTCGCTGGAAGCGGCGCCGCGCAGGTCGGGATAACCGAGTTACTTCATCAGTGTTGACGCTTTTCTCTCTCCCATTAAGCAACTCGGGCGAGTTTGGGCGTCTCGTTGCAATGGAAGTTCCCCGGAGACTGACGCGTTCATTTGATGGAACCTTTCAGGAGCCAGCAGTAACTAGATCGTGGAAATGTTTCGTCTGCGCGTCTCCCCTCCGCTGACGTACAGTCGGTCTTTGGGAAGTAATGAATGGAAGGAATTTGTGACGTCGATAATGGGTCATTTCCTGCGCAGTAATTTACGGGCATAGCGTGGATAAAAAAATTGGTTTAAAATAAATTTTAAAGAAGCGGGAGATTGATCAAAGTCACAATTCTTAAATAGAGGATCAGCAGTAATAATACAAATTTACGACTCTCATACAAGTTGTAAAAGTGACATTATATTTTGCTGTTAGAATTGCGCTCAGCCTATCGTCCGAATGTGGCAGCCTTTCCTACTAGCAAAATAAAATGTCACTTAAACTACGGGTTATTGATATTTATTGGGCAGTCTTACTGATTTCAACATTATTTTAAAACAAGAATACAAATTATTTAATTGTTACATTGTCAGTTGTAGCTCATGCAGTCAGACAAAAGTATTTTCTCATTGTTGTATTCACATTGTCATCGTCTCACATTTAGAACTAATGGTACAAACTGAATTTTAGCACGTTCGGCTACCATTAAATAAAAATTCCTGGCATTTTAATGCAATTTATTCTTATACATTCTCTTTATTATTGGTTCTGCGAATAAGTTAGCAATAAAACATTTAACAGTACTTGCTTCAGCTTAATGAGTTCTGGTCTGCGGCGATACAGTTATGGTCGTGTTAAGAAATAATGGAGTTGACACCCTTGTGATCTTTTTCTTCCATATTTCAAGAATAGGTACATGACATATTCCGTCTTTTACGCATTCCAGTTCTTCAACAATGTGCCAGTATCCGTTCTTCCTAGCGGTCTATATATTGCGGCGTCGTGCAACGTTTTCTAGCCAGTCGGGCCGGGAGAAACCGTTACATCCCCACGCTTGATCCGGATGCGGTCGGTTGGGGGCGGTTGTCATTGCCAAATTTGCGCGCCTCGGCCGTGAGGCGGCGCGCTGAATAGAGGGACACCAGGGTGAGGGGGCGTCAGGAAAGCCCGGCTCTAAAATTAGCCATGTGGGATATGGATCACGGTCAATTAATGAAACACATTAGTTTGACAACGTTTCCGAATATGTAATTCCTTCCTCAGGGCTACAATAAACACAATATAACTACAATAAACACAAAGAAAAAATATATACTGTATATACTGTATTTTTTTCTCTTCACATATGTTGATTCATGGCATATATTGTGTGATTTCTAATGTTGTTGTTCAGACAACTTGTCTTTATTCCTTGTGATTGTGTTTATTGTAGCCCTGCGGAAGGAATAAGATAATTCGAAACATTGGCAAACTAATGTGTTTCATTATTTGACCGATCCCGTGATCCATATCCCACAACTTATTAACGGTAGTGAATTCTACAATGGCTAAAATAACCTATTGAGAAAGGTTACACAGACACATACACTCATTAGGTTTTGGACCGTGTGCAAACGAGGCCCGCCGGCTAGCTGCATTCCGAGAGCCGAAAGCTGCGCGTCTCACATCTAGACTCCCCCTCTTCTCGGGTACTTGCATGGCAAACAACTGCACCTGTCGTACATATTAATGCACAGAATAACATAATCAGCGAAAAAATGTCCTTTAACAAGAAATACGGTAGATTTCCCATTAAATAAGTGGGCAAATAATTTCACAGCATGAATGATTACATTAAACGCCCGGGCATTCAATCTGCGCGCCGCGTCGACACCTCTCCAAATTCTCCCCTCCCTGCAAAGATGACCACTCCCCACTACTTGCACTTTCGCCGCTCTCGCGTGCAGGCGATTGGCTCGTAAGTGTGGAATGGCCTTGTAAGCAGGCGTAGTGCAAGCCAACGTTACACTATCTAGTCTGCTACGTCTCTTCACAGGTCAAAGAAATTTTATTTTGACACACTGTGACGCCTGTTTCTCCCATTCCCTTTCCTCCTCCTCCATGTTTTAGTCTTTGTTTTTTTTAATGTTTATATACTATCCTTTGTGAGTTTTACATAATTTTGTAAATTAACTTATACTTATGATATAAATTCTATTTCGAATGAAAGTCAATAAATGACATGCAAACCATTTTGGTTGTTTAGGAATGTGTGGCATATTTTTTCCAGTATGTTATCTTGAGAAGCAGAAAGACGAACAGCAGTGACGACTGTTGGATGCTATTGGAACTTCAATGGATCTTCGTGAAAAGTCGTAAAAATATATATTGCACAATGAAGTCAGTAATAGCTAATGAAACATCTAGTATCTCCAAAATACAGTTTCCACAGTGTAAACTGGATGCGAAACGAACATAAAAGAAAGTGTTATAATCCCGTACAAAGATGAAATAAAATTCAAACATATACACACACACACACACACACACACATACACATATGCAAAAATGTATACATACAAGAAACACAAAAATGTACAAACACAACTCAAAAGAATAGAGAAAAATCGTATACAGAAGGGTTTCTGGTATAGTTGCATCATTCTTATTAGGATGATAACTTCATTGTCAAAATAATTGTAATAGTAATTTTAATTGTAATTCAATGTTTATTAAAATCTTTTCCGCTTTGTAATAAAACTACTGGTTTTATAATTTATTTGTAATTTATTTCTAATTTATTCGTAATTTATTTCTAATTTATTTCTAATTTATTTATAATTTATAATATTATGTGTTTTTTTATCGACATACAAGTTTCTGGGGCTTTGCTACAGAAGATAAGTTGTCGATCTTAGAAATATATCTATGAAATATTTTAAGAATTACTTAATTTCACATATCAGTTCATATCAAATTCTTCACTATACCAGGACCTGAATGAGTTTACAGTAGAAGAAAACATCCAAGAAATTAGCTTGAAATATTAGTGTCTCGAACTGCAGCCCAACTATCTAGCTCTAAACCCTTTCAATTAGCCAATAAATATCACTTCTCAACATAATTTCTTTCATATAGATCTCTTATCACTTTGATACTTAACACCTCCCCCTGACTAATAACTTTATTTCTGTATTTTTTAATGTTTATTTTTGTTACTCTGTAGCTAATCAGTTACAACAGTATACGAATCAAATTTTATTTCAAATAATGTCAAAAATTATTTCAAATAATTTCTTGCTAACATTTACATAAATTATACTTATTTCATGTATGAAGTGTTGTAAAGTTTTGTTGCTATAATAATAGTAAAAAAATACCGCACAATACAGAATATGATGGGGTCTGTTCAGAAAAATATTTAGGTCTGGACATTAGAAACCAAAAGTTAGGCTTCACAAAGGATTATGTAAGTGAATGGTCAAATGTGAACCGGCAGCTTATAGCTTCCGCATCAGACATCCCGCAGCCACCGGAAGGGGTGAAGGCGACAGCGCGGAGCGGAGAACGAAAGCTCGCCGTCCGGCGACCGGAAGCAGTGCGCGCTGGGAAAGGAGCGCCCTGACGCGGCGCCCGGAAAGCCCCGGCGCCCGGCGAGGGCGGCGTCGTACAAATGAGATTAGCGCTGACGGGCGATTGATCATGAGCGGAGCCTGGGGGCTGCGGCGCCCGCGGGCGGGGCCGCGCCCTCGGCGACATTCGCAGCGCCGGCCTGCGCGCCCGCCACAACCCTACACATGCTTTTTAATAGACGTTCAGTCCGTGGTCCTTGAATTTTAGAACAGACCTTATTCAACTATTAAAGGAAAAATCTATTTAAATAATTCCACACCATATATGTGTAAGTGTGTATGTGTATCTGTGTGTATCTGTGTGTATCTGTGTGTATCTGTGTGTATCTGTGTGTAAGTGTGTGTATGTGTATATGTGTGCATGTGTATATGTGTGCATGTGTATATGTGTGCATGTGTATATGTGTGCATGTGTATATGTGTGCATGTGTATATGTGTGCATGTGTATATGTGTGTATGTGTATATGTGTGTATGTGTGTATGTGTATATGTGTGTATGTGTGTATGTGTATATGTGTGTATGTGTGTATGTGTATATGTGTGTATGTGTGTATGTGTATATGTGTGTATGTGTGTATGTGTGTATGTGTATGTGTGTGTATGTGTATGTGTGTGTATGTGTATGTGTGTGTATGTGTATGTGTGTGTATGTGTATGTGTGTGTATGTGTATGTATGTATGTGTGTGTATGTGTGTGCATGTGTGTGCATGTGTGTGTATGTGTGTGTATGTATGTGTATGTATGTGTATGTATGTGTATGTATGTGTATGTATGTGTACATATGTGTATGTATGTGTACATATGTGTATGTATGTGTATGTATGTGTACGTATGTGTAGGTATGTGTAGGTATGTGTATGTATGTGCCTATGTCTATGTGTAAGTGTGTGTGCTTTGTAATAAGATCTTGTAAAAAAACTGTTTGTATTAGTAATTTCATTGTTTAGTTAATGGCCAATTGTAATTTCAAATAATTTTCTACCCTGATGATGAGGAAAAGAAAATCCTCGAAACTGTAGCGACAAATACAAATACAACCTATATGGGATTATTTACGTGGATATTTCCTTCAATAGTTGAATAAGGTCTGTTGGAGAATACAAGGACAAAAAACTGAACGTACATGAATGTGAAAACGAAGACACATAAACACTTCAATAACATACTTTTTAGAAAGGCAAGCAGAGGGAGCGGAAAGTTCCATTTTTACTTTCTCGCTACGGAGTAGACACATTCCCAACGCCGACCAGCGCGCTCGCCCCAATGCACAAGCAAACATAGGGGTGCCTACACATGCTTTTTAGTATACGTTCCGCTGCGCGAAAAAGCGGCGAATTGTCGACAAAAAACTCTTAATACAGGGCCCTGATAACGAGAAAAAGGATAAATCCTATTGATAAATTTAGGAAAGAATTCTCTAACGCTTGGGGTAGCCAGAATCTATGTTTTGTGGTCCTTGATACATAAAAATCGAATGACGGCAAAACGGCTAAGAACATCACGTTTCTGCCCGGCCGTCTGTGAACAACAGTAAGAGCTAAACCATTCAGCCGATTTTCTCCAAAATTGATTTTCTGCAATCGATTTACCTGATGACGTGGCCTCTTTAATTTGAAACCGATATTTTAATGTTGCGGGGTACTTTACGTGAAGCTCCTGGGACATTTTCCAAATTTAAAAATAAAGGCTCCACCGCTTTTGATTAAATTTATGCTTAAATTTAGCCAGGTATCTCCCAACCATCAACCACCAGCGGGGCACAGCCCCAGCCAGGACAAGCTTTCAGCTTCCGACCGGTCACCCGGCATGAGTGGTAGTGTAGTGCATATTAGTATGTGTGTAAGGGGTGAGGATAGGACAAGGAAGAGGAAAGAAACGTGCGCGGTCCGTGGCCCGTTTGTTAGGGTACTTCTCTGGCATTCTCTTGGAGTTGATTGGAGAAACCACAAAAAACTACCGCTCAGAGCAGCTGATCTCTAGAATTCTCTTTCAAACTGTGACTGAATTCGATCTAGCTAAAAAGCAAGTGTCGAAAGTCTTGCCACTGTCGAGGATCGAACCTAGGACCTCCAGCTCAAAGGCACTGCAGTGACATCAGTTGATGCACTGAGACACCTCTCCCGCTGCACGCATATTAGGGCTAACGCAAAACTGTCTAAGATTAAGAATTGAGCTGCATAAGGGCTGGACATTTTACGTCGCGAGGGACACCTGTCCGTTAAGGACGGAGATGTATTTCGTTCTAACATTTGGACCTCGTTGTTGCAGCACACAGACATTGAATCATAAAATAGTGAGAAGGTGCTTTGACCAACTGAATTAAGAGATTTGAATACTTTCTGGAGGCTTCTAGAACCTTATTTGCGCATGCCACTGGCAAAAGCGCGGGAAGAGGGTATCCCTTGGTAGACGCGGCTACCCACGGGCGCCGGGTGGGTGCCGGGGTGGGCAGCCCGTTGCACGTGCAAGAGGTCAACGTTTGACCTGTAAATATTCCTCTGCGCCAGGGAAAACGCGTTGTTCCAACTTCCTAATTTAAGGATATGGCCAATGCCTTCAAATAAAACGTTTAGGCAAAGTATGAAATTAGTGCTGATGCGCCCTTGTAGAAAATACAAGCATATAATTAATGTATAACGTATGTAATACTTTGTTCCTGTCTGAAAGTGATGCTTCCAATTTAGTTCGCTGATGACCAGGCCTGAATTGAGAAATAATTTTTTAGAAGGGAGTTCATCTACGCCTACACATATTCGTGTATTCTACTTTCCTTGGCGAGATTAATTTATTTTAAAACTTGTAATACGCAAAATTTGCGTAGTTGTATATTTAACAACAAGTTGAATAATAAATTAATAAAATAGTATAAATAGAAAATAAATCCATACTTCATTATTTCCATTAAAACATGTACATGATAAACGGAAAGAGAACCCGCAGCGTCTAGGTCGTCCCTTCTGATATTTATTCTTACACAGATCTCGCGTCTACCTTTTGATATAACATACCAATTAGTAATCACATAACACATTACTAATTTTGTATTTGGGGCGTTTGAATCAGACCAGGCGATGAATTTGAGTATTATTCACAATCCGTAATAATGGCAATTTCACTTGTGATATTCGAAACCAATACGATTTTAAAATATCATGTGTGACAATCAATTGCTCCCTTGTCCTTTTCCTGACATTTTACTAAATTAATTTCAATGCGTGCAGGGATGGATGAACTAGAATTTCTTTATATTTCCTATGTTCATTATTTATCCTGAATTTGTTACTAACCACTATGACAACAAAATTTTAATTATTTATAGTTTAACTAACAGAATAACCGTAACTTTTATATTGCCAATAATATCGTTTGTTAGTGTGCGCAGGATTGAGAGTTATTTTAAGAAAAGGACAAGTCATTTAGTAATATATCAATATGCTAGGAAATTTCATATACTTAAATTAAAAAACACAATTTTTTTCCGACAGTCATTTACCTAAAATAAGATTGAAACCTTTCCGCAACTTGCAGATTTTCTGCGTTAAAGTATGTACAGATACAGACAAAGTATAAGCTATAGATGCCTCCAAGTCCGGTCAAAGAGCCTACATGCACACTTATCTACTCATCATCGGAAGTAACTTTACTCATGCAACTCTTAGAAGTTGATTTTTTAAATTAGAAGTTGTAACACTCAGACTAGTATCCATTTAGAAGAATATTTAGAACGAATAGTTTTCCTGATTATAAGGGGTCATATATTTTGAGTGTTGTTTTGGAACGAAGTAAGATGTACGTATTCAGTCAAACACCTTCGTTTGCGTTTTTGCATTCGGATAGAATTTGTTTAAAAACACATCTAAAATGTTTTTTAAATCAGAATTAAATATTTATTTACTGTATACGTGATATCACACCAGGAAGGTTGCTAAAAATTACCTATTTTATTAGCAATTTCCAAATCACAAGCGATTACGATTTAGTATTTCTGGGTGCTTTTTTAGATTTTAAATAATTAAAGTTAACACCAGGCGAATGCCGGAGCAGTACCCTACCACACGGGCCACCGACCGCGCGCGATCTGTCCTTCCTCTTCCTTGTCCTGTCCTCTCCTCTTACACGCACAATTACACTAACATGCACTACACTACCACATATTCCGGGAGACCGGTCGGGAGCTTAGAGCTTGTCCCGACTGGGGCGGTGTCCCGCTGGTGGGAGAGTCCTGGTTAGGGGGAAACCCCACTAGCCGACGGTAGGTCGGCGCCGGATCTCGCCATCCAGCGGGGAAAGATCACCGCCATCTCCCAAGAAAAAACATGCACTACACTAACGGGACTAATGACCGAAGCTGTTGACGCGCAAGGAAACACGAAAAAATCAATCAATCAATCAATTTAGTAAAGGATAAGTCAAATAGTAAGTCTCTAGGAAAGAAATTGGTAACTGAAAAAAAATCGGAAATGACCATGTTATGGTGTGTGTTTTACGGCTTCCATTCAAAGCTACAAGGAGAAACGATAAATGGGGCCACTCAAGATTCTAGAGAAGCTATTTTTAAAGGACATTTTATGGCACAGTACTATGCGTGTATTACGAAATTTGTATGATACAACATCATTTCATCACTTTGTCGGCTTTCCAACTTTACTGTTTAATCTTAGTTTATATTTCTAAGCTCTCACAAGAAATCTCTTGCGACGTTTTTTTTTCACATGTTCCACTTACTGCAGTTAAGGATAGTGGGTTTTATTTAATTGTGTACTGGTTCAATTTGCTTGGTATTATAAAATTTTAAACCATTAGAAATATACAGTAGGGCTTTGCCGTAAATAAACGTTAGGTTTGAGTTTTGCTAATTTATAAAACCATCCTAGTTCCTGTATGGACATATGGAATCCAAATCTGGGGCACAGCCAGCAGAACAAACATATCAATTCTTCAAAGATTCCAGTCAAAAATTTTAAAGAGTCATCTCATCAGCACCTTGGTACATGTCTAATGCAGCACTCCATCGAGACCTCAGTATTCAAACAATTCAAGAGGAGATACAAGAAATTAGCCTAAACTACAATAAACGCCTGGAAACCCATCCAAACCATCTAGCCCTAAACCTTTTAGACAATAGCCAAGAAATATCTCGCCTCAATAGAACCTCCCCTTTGCAACTTCCTTACCGCTTTAGTATTTGACATTGACATACACAACACAAAAATTATTCTCCGTTTTTTGTTATTATTCTTCTAATATTTTTTTTCTCTTTTCTGTTATAGTCCTTATGTATTGATCCTGGAAAGCACCAATGGGGGACTTTTCTGTAAATTATTGTTTCTTTGATCATTGTATTTTATTTTGTATTATCATATTTACTTATTATTTCAAAATGAAATAGATTGTAAATTTTCATTGTGAAAAAAAAAGGTTTGCGTGGATGGAAATTACTTCAAGAAACAACAATTCACTTTCTAGCAAAGTTACAAATACAAATATATGTTCAAAGAAATGGCTACAACACTAAATAAAATCGAATAGAAACATTATCGTATACTACCACTTATTGACATTCTGGACATTGTAAACTTCTTCAACGTCAAGGATTAGTCCTGTAGGCCGGTTCCGTCCTCTTCAACGTTGACATCTTCAATCCACCGAGCCTCTGTTCTTCCTACTCTTCTTCTCCCAGTCGGTACGTAATTTGTTATTCGTTCTTATGGGCATGGGCATATCAATATGGGCATACCAATTTTGTTTTTGCTTTTCGACTCTTTCTAGGAAGTTAAAAATATTTAGTATTTTTCTTATGATCTAATAAACAGTAGTTAGCAACACTTCGCAGGAACATCCTTTCGCTAGTTTGAATTTTCCTTTTTGATGATCTATTAACGTCCGATTTTCGCATCCATAGGTTAATGTTGGGACGGCAAGCGTTTTATAAAATTTTAACTGAGTTTCTCTTCGGGTTTTATTTTTTAATGTTTTTTCTTATTGTTCCACACATTCTCTGAAATCTACTCAGTTTGACCTCAAGATCGCTTTCTATTATATACAACACACTGCAGCCTAAGTAATAAAAGGTGCAAACTTGTTCTAAACCTTTATTATTTAGAACTACTTTGCACCTGGCATGTTGTGGACCTACAAAAGCCATGGTTTTAGATTTGGTAACATATCTCAAAATAATATTGTTCAATTACTATTTGTAATTTGTAAGCCGCTATTTGTAAGTAATTTTGCAAATAGCATAGCCTTGTAAATGTTAACTCAAATTGTTGAATATTTCTTACGACAATAAAAGTCTACAGTACATTCCCGTTCTCCCACTAGGCAAAACAAGGCAAGTAAGGGAATTGGAGGTTGTTCGACAAGTTATCATTGGCTGCGACGCGCCGAAGGCGGTTTCCGGGATGGACTTGTGAATACCGCGCTCTCGAGCGAGCGAGCGAGCGAGCTCAACACGGGTGAAGGCCTTGTTCCGGCGCAACTCGCCAACTTCACGAAACAAATTCCCGATATTAAACGACAGCTTGCCTTCACCCGCCGTCTCGACACGCTTCCGACGGAGTGAGAGAGAAAAGAGGAAGAGGCGATAGAGGAGCAAGAGAAAGAGAAAAGGAAAAAAAAAAGTCGAGTAGAAAAGAAACCGTCTGCAAGCCTTATGTGAACGTTCCGGAGCTTGTCATATATCAAGCGTGCTTCCATTGTGCGTAAAAAGGGGAAGGTTTCTTTCATGGGAAAGTGACGATCGCGAAGAATGGGAGAACGGCTTCGCGTCTGCTCTCGCTAATGTTTCTTTCACGCTCCGCTAGAAACAATAAAATTCCGACCCTCCGTGGCGATTTTCTCTCTTTATCTGCGGGGATTTGCTCGCCGAAGGCGTGTCTGACGTGGAAATCGATAACTCGCTGCTGCCATTTTTCAGGATTGTTGCAACTTGTTCAGGTCTCACCTGCAAACGTTTTAGACGATACACTGAAATAAATTGTTATACTGGGCCTGTTTGTTATATTTTTTATTTGTCAGATCAGCTGTACTTTTGGACCATTCAATCGGACCTTATGATCATCTGTTAGGTTTTACAAGAACGTCTGGGGTGCTATACTGCTGGCTTATGATTATTTTTTATCTTCTTGTCTTAAAAAGTTCTCAAAATTTTGTAAACATCTCACTATACCAGAGTTACTCAAGCGTAATGTAACTCATTTCATTCTAAAGTGATTTAGATATATTTTAAATTGAGACAACTGCTTATTAGTCGAACATTAATAAATACCTGTTGTTCTTGTCTCGAAATTTGGGAAAACGTGAATATTCTCAGCCCTGGATGGTTAAGGGGATCACACGGTGTTGTTTGTTCAAACCAAAGATAAGAAGAAGAAGAATCAGCGTATATCAAATACAAAAAGCAGTGATACTGGACAGTTGGTTAATAGAGAGAGAACTTCTGAGATGTACTGCTGATTGAGACATAATTGACTGAAATATCTAGAGAGCAACATGCGCTCGTGTCTTGTCTCTGCGAGATCGACCGAGCCTAGAGCAGGAATGGTCAGGTGAATGTTCCTGCACATAGGGTAAAGAGCACAATATTCGGATAATAATAATATACATAGTGGGAGAGACCATGCCAGCAGTTTTCAGAGTGGGGCAGAAAGCAGAGTGGTTTATATTAGCATTTATTTATTGTTTGATATTCAACTTGCTACAACATTCAGTTACTCAATAGACTTGAATTGTGGGAATTCTGATTTGGTGTTGTTGACGTTCTTATAAGAAGAAATAAAAGAGGTCATCTTCGTCAACATACTAGCTTTATTAAGATAGCCGGCTTTCGACGGCTTTGCCGTCATCGTCAGTCTCGCTGCTTTCGGCAAAAGTCGGTCGACTGTGCCGACCGACTTTTGCCGAAAGTGTGTGTCGACTGTGTCGACTGTGTCGACCGACACAGTCGACCGACTTTTGCCGAAACCGACTTTTTCGTCTATCCGGACTGGCATTATTATTATTATTATTATTATTATTATTATTATTATTATTATTATTATTATTATTATTATTATTATTATTATATTATTATTATTACTATTATTATTATTATTATTATTAACAGCATTAAATTTCAGAAGTAGGACTAACACTTCATGTACGTATTTCTCAGCCATTCTGCCAGAAGGGTTTCCTCATCGCCGTGGACAGCGCTGCTCATCCGCCGGCCCTTAATGGCTTAGGTAGAATTTCGGTCAATGGGCCGCGGGCGTGGGAAGCGGCCAAAGGCGCTCCCTGAGGCCCTTCGCTTGACACGCGAGGGAGGAATTAGCCGCTGGCCGACTCCCTCGGCGCCCTCTCCGCCAACCTTATCGGCCCCGCCCCCTTTTCTCGCCTCGCTGCCCCCGGCCGACGCTTCACGGCCCCTTCATCCCGCTGCGACCGGTCGGTTGCGCGCGGAACAAGATGGCCGTCGCCGGACGACGCGGATGTCGTTCGTCTCAACGTTTCCCCCGGTCATTTCTGTATCCCTCGAAATATTGCACTTGTCTCATTCATTGCGTTTTCCCCGCTACATGTTGGATTGATTGATTGATTGAACCTTTCTTTCGTGTTTCCGGGCGCGTCAACTGCTTGGGTCATTAGTTCCGTTAGTGTAGTGCATGTTTTTCCTCGGAAGTTGGCAGTGATCTTCCCCCACTAGATGGCGAGATCCGGCGCCGACCTACCGTCGGTTAGTGAGGTTTCCCCCTAACCAGGACTCTCTCACCGGCGGGGCACCGCCCCAGCCGGGACAAGCTCTAAGCTTGCGACCAGTCTCCCGGGATATGTGGTACTGTAGGGCATGTTAGTGTGTGTGTGTGTGTGTAAGGGGGAAGGATAGGACAAGGAAGAGGAAGGACAGATCGCGCGCGGTCCGTGGCCCGTTTGGTAGGGTACTGCTTCGGCATTCGCCTGGTGTCGATCGGAGGAACCACGGAAAACTACCGATTAGAGCAGCCGGCCGCTAGAATTCTCCTCCAGACAGCGACTGAATTCGACCTAGCTGAAAAGTTAGTGTCGAAAATCCTGCCTCCGTCAGGTCTCGAACCTAGGACCTCCCGGTCAGAGTACATGTTGGACTTAGATCCTTACTCTAGATTGTATTTCCAACAGTACATTTTATCATGAATAATTTAGCAAACTGCCAGTACATATCCAAATTGAGGGACACCCAGATATCTGAAGGAAAATATTGAGTAAAATAATTTGAAAAAATAGCTCATTTGGGAAAATCGGTACTGGAGAATGATAATAAGTTCTTCGTCTGGTGACTCTTCCAAAATAAATAAAATATTCTATAAACGCCCACGTCCGAAATGATAACTATGCTTATTTTAAGTAAGAATTTCTATATTATAGAAGTACTACGTTACATTGACGAAAAGGGCTTTAGGTAGCCATGTTTGATATTGAATTATTAGAAGCAAATATTATGTTATAAATATTAGAATTTAGAAATATTTGAGGCCCAAATAAACAATAAATATGAGACATTGACAATTCTTAGGGGAAAATAAGCATAGTTGTCATTTCGGACGTGGGCGTTTATAGATTTTTTTTTCATTTTGGAAGAGTCACCTGACGAACGAGTACAAGAAAGATGGTCGAAGGCGGCATGCTTCATGGGAACCGTCATTTTGGCAGAAGAATATTGTACGAAATATTGCACTTCTCTCATTCACTGCATTTTCCCCGCTACATGTTGGACTTACAGAATAATAGGCAAAGAAAATAAAACAGCCGATAAAATAATTGATGTTGCAATCCCTTTGACTCACAACCTGCGGAAGTCCGAAACAGAAAAATCCTTACTCTAGATTGTATTTCCAACATTACTTTTTATCATGAATGGTCGCAACATTATTAAATTATTATTAATGATTTACCAACATTATTTTTATCATGAATGATTTCCCTTCAGATATCTGGGTATATCTAAATTTTGATATGTAAACACAGACTTTACATATTCAAATTGAGATATACCCAGATATCTGAAGCAAAATATTGAGTAAAAAAATATGAAATAATAGCTCATGTGGAAAAAAATTAGTACCGGGGAATGATAATATAAAGAAGTAGTATGTTACATTTACGACGAGCACATTGGGTAACCGTGTTTAACACGGAATTATTAGATGCAAATATAGAAGAATAAATACAGATAATATAAAATACTCTCGTATAACAACAAAATAAATTAAATATTTTAACAAAAACAGTCTTCACTAATTCTGCAGTAACATTGTAAAATATAGACAAACACACAGTAGAACAGTTCTTTATATAAAAAAATATTAAAAAATATCTGTTTCATGACGCAACACGTAATGACGCAACACGTTTAATGACGAGTGGCCCGTTACTGGAGCCTTGTATTTGCATGATTCGCCTGAGTAACAAACAGACACACTCTTGAGTATGAGAATTCAGTGGCTAGGCACAGTACGAGAATATGCAGAAAAATACAATCAAATACAATTTGGAATTTGTAGTCAAAATCGGAACTCATCGTATTTTTATTTTCCCGAATTACCGGACATCTTATGACACCCTCTCAAAAGACACGGAGACTGCATCATTTTTTTTTTCGTTTCTACGCTCATTGACAATTACTGATATTGACGTTTGTGGAATTATTTCGAGTTCCTGGGTAGTATCTATCAACACCTTAGACATCTCTCACATGGACGAAGCTGCATGTTTTCTTTCAATATCAATACGTTTGTATTAGCTACACATCTGAAACTACCATTTAATATAATTCATCATTCTTTAATAAGAGTAATTGTTCAAATTTCATTCATGAATGAAAAATGATTTTTAAATTTTGTTTCAAATACCTCAGAGTCAAGAATAAAATTTAACCATTGATGTAACAATAAAAATAAATAAAAGGTATTCTAAACATAATGAGACCTAAGCAAGTCTGCTCTTTTAATTTCGAAATGGCAGACGAGAATACTGCATTCCTTGGAGGCATTTGTCACGCAGTACGTGCTCGTATGATGTCAGTCAAGCTTTAGATAAGAGAAGGCAGGTCTGTGTACTAGATATCGTCCCCAAGCATTTCATAATACCAAATAATTTGTTTTCGCAAGACAATTCAACCCACTACAAATAAACAAACTTTCTGGGGCACTTTTGTTTAGTCTCATTAGGTCTCCATTACTTCTCTTATGTTTAATATGACATTTAATATTTCAATTATATGATACGTTTTATTTATTATATTACTCTTCATAAAATGCTTTCCAAGGCAATACATTGCAATTCTAGAAGATTACATCAAGCAAGAATATTCAAAGCATTAAATGAATATTGACTAATAAATATTTAGGATCACGAATATTTGTTCTTTCCGTCAATTTATCATGTGACAATTGGGTTAAACAAGATTCCAAAGAAAACGTACATTTTTTGAATCTTTATCTCTTCTAATGCAATGAACATTCTGATGTAGTTCAAGTAGAAAGCAAACTTGGGTGAAAACGCACGAGACAGATTCGCGAGATTGGGCCCGGGAAGAGCAGCAGGTCGCAGCAGCGGAGGGAGACGCGTCGACGAGGGCGCTGCCAAAGCGCGACGGCGCGGCACGCAATCGTAGGCGGTGGCGTTCTTTGGAGGGAGAGGTAGACAAGTCGATAGTGGGGACGGCAGAGGGGACGGTAGAGAGGACGGTAGAGAGGACGGTAGAGAGGACGGTAGAGGGGACGGTAGAGGGGACGGTAGAGGGGACGGTAGAGGGGACGGTAGAGGGGACGGTAGAGGGGACGGTAGAGGGGACGGTAGAGGGGACGGTAGAAGGGGCGTAAGAGGGGACGGTAAATGGGACGGTAAAGGTAACGGTAAAGAGACGGTAAAGGGGACAGTAAATGGTGATGACAATGAATGGAAGGTATGAAGGTAGCGATTGTACTGGTGCGTATTGCACTGGAAACTACAGTGGAGGCTTCGGAGGCAGTGCTGCGAGCGACAGCTGGAATGACTGGGGTGTCTGTGGCGTTATCGATAGTGGTGCAGGTGGTGGCCCTGGCGGTTGGGGTAGGCCCAGTAGCACTGCGGTGGTGGAAGAAGTCTCTGTGGCGCGGCAGTCGGTGGCAGTGGCGAGCCAGGCGCGCGATCCCATGACAATGTGCTCAATGTGACGGGTGACGGGTCGCGTGGAGCCGCGGGGAGACAGCCCGCGAAGGAAGAAATGACTGTAATGAACGCGCCCCGCGACACCTACTGTTGCCGCCAACGAGCGGACGAGATATGTCAGCATAATAATACGCACGGGGAACGACAGATGGGATCGAAATGACGCGAAATTACATCGGGACGGAGTATCGAAATACGCGGAGAATGCGTAATGGTTTCGTCGGAGGAGATCGACGAAAATTTCAAAGCGGGAAAAGGGGCGAGGTTGATTTGAAAGTGAACAACTGCGGAAATCTATTTTTGAATGATGCCGGAAATGTTTCTGTTAATGAAAAAGAGAAGGAATGTAGCGGAAAAGATTTTAGTAATTGCATTTCCGTAACGAGCATTCAAGCTAAGGGGGAAAAAACTGTGAAAGAGAAAAACACAAATGTTCGATTGTCATTTAATTACGTTTCTCTATTTCAAGTTATTTTTCTTTGCGTAAAAATATCAAATCACAAAGGGAAAGTTGCATTTAATTTGAAACTAGTTTTTGCTGCATCTCAAAATAAAACTAAAACAAAACTTTTTTAATGATAAACAAGCGGTCTTCAGATGCGGTTCTGTTTGCTTTTTGTTTAATCCATGAATCAATAAAAGCATAATGAGCCAGTGCAAGGCTTCCGAAATTGGAGTTACACGTCATTATTTTGCACGGAAAAAGTACCACCAGCCCAATGGGTGGTGAGAGATGGCCACAGAGGTACAAAAAACTGGGTGAAACTAACAGGAGCAACGGCACTTAGGGGACAGCCATCGAGGAGAGAGAGAAAAAAAAGAGAGAGAGAGAAAAGAGAGAGAGAGAAAAGAGAGAGAGAGAAAAAAAGAGAGAGAGAAAAGAGAGAGAGAGAGAAAAGAGAGAGAGAGAGAAAAGAGAGAGGGAGAGAAAAGAGAGAGGGAGAGAAAAGAGAGAGAGAGAGAAAAGAGAGAGAGAGAGAAAAGAGAGAGAGAAAAGAGAGAGAGAGAAAAGAGAGAGAGAGAAAAGAGAGAGAGAAAAGAGAGAGAGAAAAGAGAGAGAGAAAAGAGAGAGAAAAGAGAGAGAGAAAAGAGAGAGAGAAAAGAGAGAGAAAAGAGAGAGAGAAAAGAGAGAGAGAGAAAAGAGA